>CM047870.1:17501141-17551594 GCA_026212405.1 Petrea volubilis
ATATCACAATACATACACTTATCTCTCATTAATTATCTCCAAACATAAAATATTCATAACAATCCAAGAAAATATATTCATACACAAATCCCATAATCCATCAAACACGTTCAAAACAATCCTTAGCCCACATACGTCAAAACAATCCATAACAATATCCCAACATAACAACAACAATCAATTGAATAAACTTATCATACCAATCCATAATCAAACAAACTCGGCATAACAATTCATAATCCAAACAACTTTGTTCATAACAATACGTAAATTCCAAATATGTTTACAAATTTGTTCATAACAATTCATAAATCAATCATAATAATTCACAAATCAAATCATAAGATTCATACCTGCTTAAACTTCACCACCTAAAAGATGTTTATGATAGCAACTTACAAATAATCCCACAAACAACGGAGTACAACAAACAAAATTTAAATTACAACACAACGAAAAAACATAAAATTACAAGACAAAATAACAAAACGTGCGTGTGAAACGTGTTTGGGAGGGGTGCTATTGGGGGTTGAGGGGTAGGGGGCTGTTTGGGGAGGGAGGGGGGGCTGCTGGGGGTGGGGAGGCCGCTGGGGGCGGAGGGGGAGGGTGTGGGGGTCGGGGAGGGGCTGCCGAGGGTCGGGGGGACTGGCGGCTGGGGGGTGGGGGGCGGCCGGAGGTGGGGGGGGGGGGGGGGAGGGGGGGAGGAGGGGGAATCGCTCTCCGCGGGGAGAGAGCACCGCGTTGGGTGGGCAGGGGGGGAGGGGGATCCGACGGCGAAGGGGGTGGGGATGTCGCCGTCGACGACCCGGGGGGGTGGGGGAGCAGGGGGCGGCGGCGCGCGGGTCAGTTAACCTGGGGGGGGGGGATCAGATCTGAAACAAGAACTGAAACAAGGAAAAAAAGGCTAATGTTTGTATATACTACCACTTAGCCATGGAAAAATTTGAAGTTGGCCACGGATCAAGTAAAATTAATAAAATTATTTTATTCCTGGTCACGGATAAATCCGTGACCATTTAAAATTTTAAAAAAAAATAATCAATGGCCACGGATTTATCCGAGGCCATACGAATTTATTTAAAAAAAAAAATTATTATTGGCCACGGATAAATCCGTGGCCACACTGCATTAAAAAAATATACAAATAAATTTATTTCTTGGCCACGGATTAATCCGCGGCCAAGTCCATTTTTTTTTTTAAAAAAAAATAATTTATATTTGGCCACGGATTATCCGTGGCCCATGGGTCAAAACTTATAGTTGACTTTTTTGGAGCGAGCGTTTTCGTTAATTAGGTTACACGGAACCGTACGATTGGAGCAATACAACTTCAACACTAATCCAATCTGCTCTAACGTACATTTTTTTGATGATTTCTATATAAGTTAATTGACATTAGCGTACATTGACACCAGAGTACGAAGCCATTCGTATATAATACTGAAAAAGAAAAATGAGTTCTCGTCGATCAAACCTCAAGTTTCAACGCATAAGAAGGAAAAATATAAGAACCGTGACCAAAATTTGACGATTTTGAAATGGGGTTAAACCTTGTAATGCCTCGTAATGTCGGGCCGCGCAATTTAAATGAGCCATTTAAAATTTTAAAAAAAATTAATCACTGGCCACGGATTTATCCATGGCCAATACGAATTTATTTTTTAAAAAAAATTATTTATTTATCCGTGGCCACAGTGCATTAAAAAAAATATATAAATAAATATATTTCTTGGCCACGGATTAATCCGTGGCCAAGTCCATTTTTTTTTTAAAAATTAATTTATTATTTGGCCACGGATTTTTCCGTGGCCATGGGTCAAAACTTATAATTGACTTTTTTTTCGAATCGGGCGTTTCGTTAATTAGGTTAGATGGAACCGTACGATTGGAGAAATACAACTTCAACACTAATCAATTGCTCTAACGTCCATTTTTTTGATGATTCCTGTATAAGTTAATTGACGTTTGCGTACTTTGACACTGGAGTACGAAGCCATTCGTATATAATACTGAAAGAGAAAACTGGCTCTCGTTGATCAAACCTCAAGTTTCAACGCATAAGAAGGGAAAATATAAGAACCGTGACGAAAATTTGATGATTTTAAAATGCGTCAAACCTTCAAATGCCCCGTTATGTCGGGCCGCGCGATTTAAACGAAGCCATTTAAAATTTTTAAAAAAAATTAATTACTGGCCACGGATAAATCCGTGGCCAGTACGAATCTATTTTTAAAAAAAAAATATTTATTGACCACGGATTGGCCACACTTGCATTAAAAATATATATAAATAAATTTATTGTTGGCCACGGATTAATCCATCGCCAAGTCCATTTTTTTTAAAAAAAATTAATTTATTATTTGGCCACGGATTTATCCGTGGCCATGGGTCAAAACTTATAGTTGACTTTTTTTCGAATCGGGCGTTTTTGTTAATTAGGTTAGACGGAACCGTACGATTGGAGCAATACAACTTCAATACTAATTAATCTGCTCTAACGTCTATTTTTTTGGTGATTCCTATATAAGTTAATTGACGTTAGCGTATATTGATACAGGAGTATGAAGTCATTCGTATATAATACTGAAAGAGAAAAACGAGTTCTCGTTGATCAGACTGCAAGTTTCAACGCATAAGAAGGAAAAATATAAGAACCGTGACGAAAATTTGATGATTTTGAAATGGGTCAAAGCTTTTAATGCCCCGTAATATCGGTGGCCAATGCGCATTTATTTTTAAAAAAAATTTTATTTATTGGCCACAGATAAATCCGTGACCAAATCATTTTTTTAAAAAAAAATTAGATTATTATGGGTCAAAAACATTTATGTTTTTTTATAAAAAAAATTAATATGGCCACGGATATATCCGTGGCCACGATGCAAAAAAAAAAGGCAAATAAATTTATTTTTTGGCCACGGATTTATCCGTGGCTAAGTCCCGCTTTTTTTTTAAAAAAAATTAAATTTATTACTTTGCAAAAACATTTATGTGTTTTTAAAAAAAAAAATTAAATGGCCACGGAATTTTGTCTACTTAGCCGCGGAAAAATCCGTGGCCATATGTTTTTGTTTTTTTCTTTAATCCGTGGCCATTTCCGTAGCCACTGGCAACCGATTTTGTCTGTGGATAAAAATCCGTGGCTAAATTGTTGTTTTCTAGTAGTGGAGTACAAGAGTTAGGCGTAATGAGAGTGATGGAAGTGCTGAAGAGATACCCTTCACATTATCTGTCTGCAATGAAGCTGGTAAGCCTGGTGGTAAATGTGAGGAGTAATTTTTGAGTGATGTTGGGTTGAGAAAGTCCGCATTACATGTTCTTATTAATTGTGATGAGGTCGTGCCTATCATCGAGTAAGTATTTAAGGAATAATTTTAACTTGTTAATACTTTTATTAAATTCTAACTCACAAAATATCTATTTCAACATATAGAATGTATAGGTTGTCAGTTCGGTACCATTGGCCAAATTTAAACCGACCAAGAAGTTGAGGAGTCGGTTGAGGCGAATTTTGTAGAATGGTTTGAATAATATGTAAGTACTGTTTTAATTAAAATAAAAAATGTATATATACTGGTTTGTTATAAATATTATGATAGTGTAATTATTTGTGTCGGTTCATGATCCCACAAATAACATCGCTAATCAAAATTTACGTGATTTAGCTTAGGGACCAAATCGTAAGGGTAAGACATGATAAATGTACACTTTGAATGGATATGCCTTTCAAATAGACGAGAACACACAACGTATGAACACTTACAATGCTGGTGTTTGTGTTCGGGGCAACGGGGCTACAGATTTCTATGGCATATTTAAACAAGTGATTCAGTTAGAATATCCCGGTGCACCTGAAAAAAAGGTTGCCTTATTCAACTGTTATTGGTTTGACTCCATTTCTAAGAGGGGTATGAAGATACACCCGCAATATGGCATTGTAGAGATCAAAGTTAATAAGAGATACCTAAAAGACGATCCGTTCATTATTGCACAATATGCACCTCAAGTATATTATGTACCATATCCAGGCACAAGGAAGGATAAATTGAATTGGCATTTTGTAATTAAAGCCACACCATGAAGTAGAGTGGCCAATCAACAAATTGTTACTGATGATTTGTTGTAAGAATCTTCACCCATTACAAATTATGTGCTCGATAATGAACTTACGGGTCTTTTGATAGACGTTGATGGTCCACTAGAAGAGGTGCTTTTTGACAATAATGCATTTCATAATGAACTTGAAGATGATGAGATACGAGAGGAAGTGAACGAGTATGATGATGATGAGGAGGATGAAATTGGTGAGGAACTCGATGATGACGATGATGAAGGGGATGATGCGATTGAATATGACGATGATGATGAAGATGAAGATGATGAGAATGAAGATGATGAATAGGATTTATATTTTAATGGTTGATGTAGTTGATGTTTTCGATTCAGTGTCATGAATTCTTTTGTGAAATCTTATTATATAGTTGATGATTGTGAATTGTTATTTTGTAATTATTCATAATTGATACGTGATCAATTGTTGTGCAATTTGTTAACATTTTATTAATTTATTTGGTTATTTGTTGAGAATTCTAAAACAGATGGCCGGAAGATCGAAAAAAGGCAAAGAGAAAGTATCGAACTCAGGGTCTAATGGGCATATGTCTCCACCGACTAATCTGAACATCAATTTAGGTAGCTCGAGATCAGATTTTCCATCCCCTGCCATAAGGTCTGCTCCATCGACGCTGATGAATGAACGCCAATCCACCGACATGTCTCAAAACAGTGATACAAGTGGACATCAGATTCTAATAATGCCACGAGGAAAGATTAAGTCAATTGATTTATATAACTTTGTTATCTTATCAATAAATAAATATGTATTTTATATATTTTATGTGTATTGTAATGTATAATACATGTTTTTTCACTTGTACAATAGGTTTGACTTCGAGGAGAAATGTATCGAAGAGATTGGTCGGATACTTGAGAATGGTTTCAAGAGACCATAGCCTGCTTGGAAAAAGGTCCCGCTAGAAACTCGTGAGATGTGGTTTGCCCAATTTAAGGTATTTGTATTTACTCAATTTAATTGACATTTTATTATTACTAAAACTTTTTCATATATGGTTTTTCTTTCCTGGATTTATTTTTTGTAGAAAAAATTCTTTTAGCGGCTTGATCATTCGGGCCGAATTTTGAAGAATTTCGAGCATAAAGGTTCAGAGATCTTGAAAAATAGACTGGCTAAAGCTCGCAGGGATAAGCGCAGGCCTAATTGGATAGGTGAAGAATCTTGGGATATTTTACGTGTAATATGGGGCACCCCAGAGTTCCAGAGGATAAGCCACCAGAATAGGGCAAATCGAGCATCGACTTGTAACGGAAAGGGATTCCCTGGCCATAAGGGAGGATCTAGATCTCATCTCAGGTGCCAAGATCATTTGGTAAGTAATTACTTTTTTCTTGTATTTTATTTCATTTTTTGAAGTAGTGTTGATTTTTACGGTTTTATTTCATGCTTATTGCAGACGGACAAAGATGGAAATCGGCCTTCTATTGACGAAACATTTGAGGCTCTCCATTATTCGAGAGACAAGGATGGAACCGAGCATTTTGTGGATGAGCGAGCAAAGACTACTTTGGTAGTTTTCTATATTTATTTAGCTTCATATATTATTGCCAAAAACGCTCTCATAACAATTATGTATGTTTTTTTTTGGCAGGAGAGCTTCAGAACTAATTATGTTGAAGCTTGTTCCCGAATCGTCGAGAATGCACAGGGAGGACCTATTCAGTTGCCCGATAAGTTGGAGGTAACATTCAAAAGAGTACTTGTTAAATATATATATATATATATATATACTCGTCAATATATATATATATACTTTATTAAATAATATGTACTAGATAAAACTCTAATTGTTGTCTTTTTACGTTTTAGATTTGCAAGCAGACAGTCGGCGGCCCAAAGAAGGGTTGGTGGTATGGGGTTACAGGTGGACCCCCTACCGTGAGTGTTGACTCTTCCGGCTGATGGACGAACTTGAATACTTGGGTTGACCCCAAGACAAAGAAGCTCACGCAAAAGATGAACGATTTAGAGGAGAAGCACGGTCAGAAGATGGTCGAGATGGAAGAAAAACATAATCAAGAGATCTCCGACCTTCAAAAGACTGTGTCCCTAATGGCGGCCAACCTCAAAAAACTCACGCGTCGATTAGCTCCGCAGCGTAAGAAGGGCTCGACTTCGTTTGCTCATGTTGCTCGGGATCAAAATGAAGGCGACAATGGCGTCGATGACGATGATAATGATGAGGAGCATGATGGAGACGATGATGTTCCTACATTTGACTTTTGAATACTTTTATATATGTATTGTTGTATGAATTGTTCTGTATGAATTATTTTGTATGAATTGTTGTGTTAAACTAGTGGAACAATATTGTATGTCTTATAGATTATTAGTATGCTAGTTGATATATATTTTGTCGGCATATATGCTTGTTGGCATGTTGATTTTTGAAAGAAAAATTGCTAGTTTTGGGGTGTATTAAAATCAAATTAAGCATACAAAAAATTGTAAAATTAGCGACGGATTTATCCATCGCTATATTTACTTTTTAAAAAAATTATTTTTGACCACGAATTTATCTGTCGATATATTTATTATTTTTTTTAAAAAAATATATTTTTGGCCACGGAAAAAACCATGGCCATATTTATCATTTTATTTATTTATTTATTTATTTCCACGGATTTGTCCATGGCTATATTTATTATTTTTTTTTTAAAAACGTATCTTTCACCACAAAAGCATCCGTGGCCATATTTATCATTTTTAAAAAATATTTATTTTTGATCGCGGATTTATCTGTGGCTAAATTTATTTATTTTTTAATATAAATATATTTGGCCATGGAAAAATCCGTGGCCATATTTATCAATTTTTTAAATTATTTATTTCTGGCCATAGATTTAACTGTGGCTAAATTTATTTATTTTTTTAATAAAATTAATTGTGGCCATGGACTTTTTTCGTGGCTAGATTTGTTTTTTTTTTAAAATATTTATTTTTGGCCACGGATAAATCCGCAGCTAGTTTTATTTTTTTTAAAAAATATTTATTTTTGGCCACATAATAATCCGTGGCTAAGCTAATTTTTTTAAAAAAAATTAAAATAAATTGGCCACGGTTAAATCTGTGGCCAACTTCAAAAAATCCGTTGCTAGAAAATCTGTGGCCAGTGTCTGTGACCCTGTTTAGCAACGCCCAATTTGGCCACGAAAGTTTTTCGTGGCCAGATCCATGGCGATTTTTTTGGCCACAGATTTTTGCCAAAATCCACGGTCAAATCCCTGTTTTCTAGTAGCAGAAGAAGAAAAAAAGAAAAATAAAATTATAAACTCTCACAAAAATTTGAGACTTTTGCATAAATTTAATTATTATGTGTGTATAAATTAAATTCATTGAAACCTTAAATTCTTAAATTCTTTTTTTTTTTAACTCATTATTGAATAGTTACAAATTGATTTACAATAAATAAAAAAACCATATATTTTCTTAAAAGTAAGTAGTTTGTACATCAAATTTTGTTGATAGTGAAAGTTAAATATGACTTTCTTTTTCACATATATTTTATTAATTATGTTTTCTTTCTCTTAAAATTTAATTTAGAAAATTAAGTGCATATATTTTTATTTGAAAATATTTTAATTCCTCTTATACTTAAAGATTTCTATATGTGGACTTAATTTTTTTTTATTTTAACATATTTTAATTATTAATTATTATGTATTACATAATTATGACATCACCAGTTTGACCAACGGTGGAACCAATGTGTAATAACCTAGTATTTCTAGGTATTTTAAAAGTTAATTATATGATTAAATTATCTAGTGTTTTATATGATTATTGTTTTGTACGTGAACTAGGTGATTAAATTATTTAATGTTTTATTATTTTATAGGTGAAATGTGCAATAATTACTATGTTTTCACACTAACCATTTGATTCTACATATGTGCATATAAATCAATATGTATATATATGTATATATCTATAATTCTATACATGCATTTTTCAAAATTATAATAATAAGAATTATTTGTAATAAAGTCATATATATATATAGTAATTTTATATTTCAAAATATATAAATAAGTAGTAGTTAAAACAATTTTCAATAATTATTATAATTTCTTACATATTAATATCTATACTCACAATTTTTAAAATATAAGGAATATATATATACCCATTTTTTTAAATTACACACACAAATATTCTACTTATTTAAGATTACTATATTCACATATATATATATATATATATATATATAAATTCATACACATATATATATACTTACATAACTAGATCTATATATCTATATATATATATATATGTTCGTATATATATACACACTTACATAAATAACTTAAATTAATACATATTAATCATAAACACTGTATATGATTAACAATATGTAATTATATATTTTATCTAAATAGTCGTGTATATATATATATATATGCATGTTCTAAATATATTGAGAAAACTATATAATATATAGGTATACATACATCTGAAAAAATTACATATATATATATAATGATTTGTCTAATTTATTTTTGATAATTCTAATATTTATTCTTGATAATTCTAGCATTAAATGAATTTTTACACGTGGTATAACTCTTTTAGAAATTTATACACTTGTATTATGTCACGACCCGAAAAAATACCCTTTTATTTTATTAAAATATGTTGGACTGAAACGCGAAATGATAATATTTTCATAGTTGTATAAATAATAATTTTCACATAACATTTGTACAACATAAAAAAGTTACAATTTTCAAAAGAAATACAAAAGTAACTTTATTGCGCAAATGGCGTCTAAATGCTTCCGCTGCGCCACTCTGATACGCTATCTCATTTCAATCTAGAAATAGTCATATAAAGAATAATCAACGCGACGGTTGAGTAGAAATATCGTTCAACCCCATAAGGTGGGTGTGTGCTTTAATAGGTGCACGCAGACACATAATTTCACATAATACTACAATGAAAATAAAAGTATAAAATATTTAAGACTTATAAGATACTTAAATTCCTATTCTACTCATAAAATTAAACAATACTCTTACCTTTCAAAGGGGTACCTTCTTCTTTATAAGTATAAAGTGTAGAGTGTATATATAGATATATAGAAAGGTTAATATGTATATATATAGGTTTAGAAGAGGGGTAATTATATATAAATGTATATAGAAAGGTATACTAATGATATTGTGTGATATATATATTGAAAGTGCAAGATTTTGTGGGTGTGGGTCTTATAGGCGGGATTTTGTGTTGTGTGTGTGGAAAATAAAGATAATGCCCCACTTTTTATAGAGTTTAGGGCAAGAAATAGAATTATTATATAATTTAAGTCATTTTTTAATTATTGTTATCTTACCATATCTTATCCTAATCTTATCATAATCTTATCTAATCCTATCCAAATTTTATCATAATCTTATCCAAATCTTATCTAATCTTATCACAATCTTATCTAATCTTTTCACAATCTTATCTAATCTTATAAAATCTAAAATCATATCTTTATTTAATTAAAAATTCGAATTTGTATTTATTTATTTTTGTAAAAATCGAAAATTAGGGTTTCAGGGCATAAAATCTGAAAATTCATAATTAATTTAGAAAATTTCCAAAATTTTGAAATTTAATCTTTATAAATTTTAAATTATATGTATATTTCCCAAAATTAAAAATGTTTTAGTTATACTTTTGAAAATTACAATTTAGGACATAGAATTTCAAAAATTCTGTTCGAATGTCAAATTCGTCTAAAATTTGGGAAATCATGTAATTTATTCAAAATTGCATCTTCTCCACGCATAAAAGTCTAGAATAATTATTTATATATATATATTTTTTGAAAACTCATAAGTATTTAATTGACGAATTTTCCAAGAGTGGTAATCCAAATTCGAAAATTAACACTTTACCGTTCCAATTGTAAGTTAATCTCAAAAGTAGACTAAAATTTGAAAACAACAAGTAATAATAACATTTCTAAGAAGAAAAATATTTTAAATCAATTATTTAAATATGAAGGAGTATCGGGTTCATCACATATTATTTAAATTAACCTAGACTTCCATTCATCAATATTAGGGCACACCTAATAACATTTAGGCCTATTACTAAGCATGTATGCATTTATTAAATATTGATGAGTAAGATGAATCTAATTATGAAAAATTGACATAATTAATTTTTTAATAATGTGTCTTAACCAACCTCTATAAATAGAGGCTTGAGTTCTATTTTTCATCATATACACACACACACACACACCTACAAACACACACATACACGGATTCACGCACACAACACACACACTCCACACTACTTCCTACACACACACACAGTATATATATATATATATATATATATATATATATAGTACACATCACACACAACACAAACACACACAATTCTCTACACACACACACACAATGCACATACACACACACACACAAAATAGTATTCTCTCATACACACACATATATAAATATATCAAGAAGGCTAGTTAAGGTAAGAATTTTCTTAATTACATAAGTTAATTTCTAATGCTAGTTTATCATTTTATTATCATGATATTATGCTTCATTATGCTACTACAAGTTATTAGAATGTATGTTTCTAGTTATATTCATGTCTTATATTCATAGAGTTAGTATAAAAACAAGTATGTTTATTATTGCAAAATATGCTCTTAGTATGCTTTTATATTTAAAGTTATAAGTATGGAGGTATGTTCCTTATGTGAACTAATGTGAAAATATATGAAAAACTTTATTTGTGCATGTCGGGCCCGTATGTGCTTCGGAATGGATGGGGCTAGAGTTCAACCGAGTGGTAATGGGCTTGCCGGTCTTAAAACAGTTCTCGCCATCCATGTCATAATCACATCTTGCATGGGAGTGTTCCATGTATTGGCATTGGTTGTAGGGAATTGGTATAATCTCGAGATATGACCATTGATGTGAATGGATGAAATTGATGTGGACGGATGGAATATTGGGATTAATGATGTGAATGGTTGGAATATTGTACTGTGGGAGACATAAGGGAGTTACTAATAAGTGACTCGAAAGGTATTATTATGTGAAATATTATATGAGATATTATGACTATGTGCACATATTATACACACGAGCACCTTATGTGATTAAGTGAAAATTCCTACTCAATGTGTATGTTGATCATTTCTCCCTGTAATAATTTTAGCTGAAAAGGAGGTGGGAATTACTAAGGGCGATAGCGATGAACGGTTCGACACCTTTAACTAGTCGGAATTAAGCTTGATATTTTGTATTTTGGGGAGGTCGTAATGTTATAAATTTTTGAATTACTATATATTATGCGCACTACTCTGATATATTTTCAATAAAATAAGTATAGTTTCATGTTTTCGTTGGCTATATTTTAATAAATTAGTTAAAGGTCTGGGTCGTTACACAATGACCCTTGACCCGATTGATTTTCTAGTTCGATGACCGGTCCGTGTTTTAAAACATTGGTCTAGGTAACCATTTCATTCCACCTGACCAGATGGTAGGTTACACAAACATGAATGACTTTGATTGAATATAATGTTTCTAGTGGGTGAAACTAAAAGTGGCTAACCTTAATTGCCTACAATCGATGACTAATGGTGGAACTTCTCAAAAACAAATATGGGCGTACATGTTTATTGTTAGGTGTGCACTTTTTGAGCTGCCACTTGTAATTAGTAAGTTATACATATTTTTTGTTAACACGTGTGTCTTACTACCCAACCTATTAGACCAGTTTTCAAATACATCGATGTTTTATGGAAATATAACAAATCTCCAATCCTCATCCACCTCTGGACGATTAACTGCCTAAATCTCATATTGGTTCCTCAGGTTTAAGTTTGTTTCATTTTAGTCTCTTATCTATTAAAGGTGAAATTTTAAATTTTTGGTTTTCTACATAGAATAGCTCTTCAAGTGAAATTTTTTCAAATAAATTAGGAATTTATATTCCTATATTGAAAAATGAGTTAAAATCAAAATACATTGACTCTAATTGTTAAAATTAGTTTGTTAAAAAGGACCTCAAAGAATTTGTGGCCAAAAATTTCAAAGCTACTCATCGGAGGGAGAGGTCCCTTTCACCACAGCCCTCCTGAGGACGTAAGAAATCCCCCTTGAGAAGGAGTGGAAAGGAGCTTGTCAATAAAAATATTCCACCTCAAAAGGTGATTGATATGATCATGGGAGGACCGAATAGAGGCAACTCCCGATCAAGCAAGAAGCAAACATGAAGGAAGTTGAGGTAGGAGAAGGTAGAGCCTTGGAAGCTCCATAGAGAGGTTGCCCATTTAGTTAATAGTATAGACATTGACTCTAACACAAGCCATGTAAAGCACCCATCAAGAATAGGTGAGCCACTTGATTACCCGATGGTTGTTATAGTAGATGTCTCTAATTTTGTAGTAGCCCGAACCCTTATGAAGTTTAGCTGATGTTTTATTTTTCTCAACTTTGCAAAAGATGAACTTATGAAAGACAAACTTAGAATCTGTCCAAATACCTCTGCTTAGTTTTGGTGGGTCAGAAGTCTACCCCTCAGCCAAATCTATATGGCCACCTCCCTCGGTGGGCATCCTCATCGACAGACACTCCTCACCAATTACTTGGTGCTCAATGCCACATTTGCATACAACATTCACTTAACAAAGCCATTGTCTCCGCCTTCCATTTAAAAATAAAATTCCCCATTTAGGGTTTGGGAAAGTGTCGTCAAACATCGTCGATGTCTGGAAAAATTATACATTCTCCATAGAATGAAAGAAGCAAGAGGTGAATGCCCCACCCCTTGAGCCGATTATCTCTTCTCCTTTGATTAACATCCCAAAAAGATCCAACTCACGCAAGAGAATGAACAAAAAAATGCTGATCGATCTGGTTAGAGAGTGAAGATTTTTAGAAAAAGAGAACCTTTATTCTTCTGAAGTGTGTATTACAATATTACACAAGGAGTGTATATACAAGAAAGATGGAGCCTAACTAGGAAAGATACAAAATAAGAAAATAGAATCAAATCCTTAAGAATCAACCTAATTACGTAAAATCAAGGTAAAGATCTAAAGAAGATTTAGCCAAATCACGTTGATAGTCAACACCCCCCACCCAAGTTGGTGCATAGATATCACATGTGCCCAACTTGCAAACTAGGGTCTAAAAATTTATATTTCCAAGCCCTTTAGTGAATACATTGGCAAGTTGTTTTTTTGATGCCCCGTGAAATATGCTCAAGGATCCATCAATCAATTTCTCCTCAATGAAATGCCAATCAGTCTTTATATGGTTCGTTCGGTCATGTTGAACAAGATTATGTGCAATACTGATGGCACCCCACACTTTGCTTCTTACTTTTCCAAGTAATTAAGTTTCCCTGCACAAGTGTGAAGTAACCAACAGTTGATCTCCTATCATCTAGAAAGCCAACCTACTCTACATCTATAAAAGACTATCCAAAGGTGGTCATTCTTAGAGAAAATAAGACCTTTGCCTAGTGCTGATGAGGATCATGCATATTCTGTATATGTTATGTCTGGCTTTATGTGTGAGTGATAAAGTAGTCTCCCTACTAAATTTTATTATCTCCCCAAGACAATTGATGTGCCAATTCTACTTGTAGTTTGTGATTGCTTTTAAGGGGTGATTCTGCAAGCTTAAACCAAAACATGCTAGTTTCTTCTACAAAATAAAGGATATATTTCCTTTGAAATATTAAAATACCTTATTTTGACCTAGCAACTGTGACTCCCAAGAAATATTGCAAATTTCTCAAGTCCTTGATCTCAAACTCTAGAGCGAGTAGTTTTTCCAACCGTGTCATCTCTTAAATGTCATTACCAATCATCATAATGTCATTGACATTCACAATAAGTAGTGTAATCTTACATTTACAATGCTTGATAAACAAGTTATGATCCACATTGCTTTGTCGGTACAAGATTCCTATACTATCAAACCAAGCCTACAAGATTCCTTTAATCTATACGAGGCCTTTTTCAATCTACACACTTTCTCTTTAGTTTTTTCATCATCAAAACCCGAAAAAACCTCCATATATACCTCCTCTCTAAATCCCCATGTAAGAAAGCATTCTTAACATCAAACTGTTACAAGTCCCACTTAAGCTTGGCTGCATAGAGATATCAAGATTATGATTGTGTTTATCTTGGCAAATAGAGCAAAAGTCTCTTAGTCATTCACTCCATAAGTTTGAGTGAATCTGTTGGTCACCAATCTTGCTTCGTATCTTTCAATCGCACTATTAGCTTTGTGTTTAATGGAGGAGTGACCAACCCTCATGTCTCATTTTTAGCTAGAGCTTTCATCTCTTCAACCGTTGTTACTTTCCCTTTGGGATCTCAAAGAGCCTTTCTGATCCTATGGAAAAGACACAAAAGAGACAGACAATACAAAGGCTTTATAGGGGAAAACAAGAAATTATAGCACACAAAGTTGGATATGAGATGTTTAGCACATGATCTAACACCTTTTCTCTAAGCAATAGGTTTATCTAAATTATTTGAAACAGAGGTTGAGGGTAACTCAGAAGTTAAGGCTAACTAACAAAAAGAGAAAGATGCTTGACAAAGGATAAACTGCATCCTGGCTTCTCTATCTTGTCTTGCCTTGAGTATCTCTTCAAATCAGATATAACCAAACGCCCAATATTTTTGTTGAATAGAATTCTCCCCCTTAATGAAAGTCTTCCCTTGAGTGGGAGCACCAGGAGTACCAGAACTAGATATTAGCTCTTCTGTCTTATTACTCTCCCCTAGAAGAGGTGATTGGTATATATTGAAATAAAGTTCTGTTTCCTAAAAGTGACATCCAAACTAACAATGTATTTCCTAGATGGAGAGTGCTAATACTTGTACCCTTTTGTGTTGGAAAATACCCAGAAGACACACATCTAGGAGCCGTTGGTTCCAATTTCCCAACATTATTAGTATAGACAACACAGACACACCTAAATACATGAGGGAGAACAATATAAGAGTTTGACCTATTAGAACTTCTAAAGGGCTTTTAAAGTTGAGTATTTTGAAAGGCAATCTACTAGGCTGTTGACATTCTACAATCATTTGGAATTTAATTTAATCTTGCCATCAGCCAATAGTTGGTCCAAAATGCTCTTCGCTTTTTTACGTTGAAAGAATAATGCCTTTCCATATCAGAACGAAATTTCGGCTTGTATAACATGCCGTGAGGCAATTTCATATGAGGCCATAATGCCCTTGGTTTCAATGAGGCTGGACAAATTGTATTCTTTTGGCAAACATCTTAGGCTAAGCCCACTTTGTTTTCCAATTGATCATTTTCTAGACTAATTTGGTCATCTTGAATTTTGACTAGGCCTAATTGGTAGAAAATAAATGCAATTTTAAATTACGATCCATTCCTAATAAACACTGTATGGTGAATTTAGCAATATGTTTGATTGTATTTTGTGACCCATCCCTAATAAACAATCTAAAAACGAAAATCCTAAACCATGGGGAAAAGGAATAAGATCAATTTCTTGAGGATACAGACTAGAATACCCAGGCGGCGAGGTTGACCACTTATGCCTCACAAGCTCTTGTGGCAAGGATACAACCATGAATCAACTTGTTCTAGCTTGTAACATTGCTAGGCTTCACTCCATTGTGGAGGGCTCCCTCACCCGTGGAATGTTAGCAAATTTGTCCATCATTGCTGCCACATTGCCCATCTTCACTTTGTAGTGTAGATCGAACATTCGAAGTAACTTTACTATGCAGGCCATGACTTGGGCCCTCTCATTCTGTCCTTCTCTCGTTTTCGCTCTCTGTATTGTCTGGTTTGCTTCTAGTTTGGCTTCACTAACGCGGTGTCATATTGATTCATTTAAAAAAGACTGAAAATATGCAAGAGAAAGTAATAAAAATGATTCCTAAGATCTATATGCAAGAAAAACCTCTTCGACACCTTAGATCTCGTCCCACAGGACGTGCTACTTTTATATCATAAAATTAGTAGCATTGCTTTCTTTGCCAAAATCGATATTATGCCAATTTCATGTTTACTCAGGATTTAAAAGCACTGGATTCAATGAGAAAACAACGACTTTGAAGTGAGTTTATGTTGAGTGCAGGCATGCCGTGTGCAACAAACACAAAATGTGAAGTCTTTTCGATATGAATTTTTGTGGATTGCGCTTCTAACTTCTAATTCAAAAATGATGGCACAAGAGTACGCAAACACTATCCGTAAGGTTCTACACCCCTACAATTGAATGTAGAACTTAAAAATTCAGTACTCAGAGGATTTCAAAAAAGGGTCTAAAAGCATAAAAATAAGGAATTGAATTGAAAGATGATAGCTAATCAAAATGTTGTCACTAAAGGAACTCAAATAGTAACAAAATAGAAGATATCATCACTTATACGATTATGGTGATAATTTTTATATTATCACTTTTATATCTTTTCTCTCATGTTACCTTTTCTTGTGATGAATATCATGCAAATTCAAAACAAAACGAAAAAAAAAACTATCATGCAAATTCAAATTTAAACTAGTGAATTTTGTCAAAATAATTAATGATTACTTTTATTTTTAGAAACATGTCTATTACAATCAATTAATTACATGAATGGCATATTGCAATTAATCAGTTAGAAAAATACTTGCAAATTCAAACTCAATTAATCAGTAAAGAATTCTAAATTAATTGAACTTTTGAATTGGCTTTAACGTTACTAAGAGTATTTAGAATAATTTTTTTTCTTTAATTGAGAAACAATCAATAAAGAATTCTAAAAATTATGTAGAATTCAAAAATTTAATCATCAAACGCGGATAAAGTTTTCCGTACTGGCATAATAAAGAAGTGTTACTATGGTTGCATTTTTCTTTTTCGCAATTTCAATTGATAACTCTTGCTTCAATTTTTTAATGTCCTCCCCCATAATTCTCTTCAAAATTCTTCACAATATTTGAATTATGATTAACATTTGTTAGGCTAGATCATCTGTATAGTGCTATGTTTTTCATACAATTTTTATTTTGTCATTGTATAGATTTTGTTTTATGTTGGCAAGCAACACCTCAATCAAACCAATTTGTTCGCAATTTTTCCTTCTAATCCATTTACTATATTTCATGTGTTCTCTTACTATATCAAGAGCCAATTAAAATCCTTCTTTTTTAGAGAAGAAAACAATTATGAAAACTAAGTTAAATTCAAACACAGTAACTAGGCAAAGTACTAGTAGGAAAATTTAAAGTGTAACACCATAACTCCCTTATAAAAGGAGTACAAACCTAACAATCCTATAACATATTTACAAACCATATTATATGCTTTAACCACGTCTTCCAATATGTCTAGAAATATGGATTATACTTCAATATGTATTGCATGCTTGCTAATGTTGGCAGCAGCTACGAACCCACGAACTTATTATATCATGATCATATGTCGACGTAAATGTTCCTAGTCAATTACATAAATGATTTAACTCAATTGACTAATCATCAATATTTCAAAAATCATGTCGTCAGTCCAACTAAGACACATTAAAATGTTGTCCATTTTCACAATCATTTAGTTGTCGTTAGGTTAGTACTCATATTTGTGGGCTTCAAAATAAATTGAATTTTTTACCGCTTAATCGAACGAACTCCCCTTACCATGAAAACAAACCTCATTCATGATATCGAGTGTCATTTTTAATATAGAATAGATGACCAAAAAGGAACTAAGACCTCTAGTGACCGGTGTCATGTTTCATTTAAAATAGACTAATTACAAAGGATTAAGTCACATTTTAATGTTTTAGTGAGAATCGCAAACTTTGTCCAACAAATTAACTCTAGTTGAGGTTTTGTCATATTTTTTTAATTATGATTTCTTTTGAAAATGTTTGAACCATATGGAATTTTAATCTGGATGTTTGGAACTCAATGAATTGCATTGACGTAAAAACCAATGATGTTGACACATCAACAACCAACACGCAAACTATGGTTGCCATAGTTGAACAACTGGCTAGATTTTTTGACAACTCATTAACATTACAACTTGACCACAAACCAATAAAAAAGAAGACAAAAATCCATATGAATTAATCGTTTATAAGATGAGCTCCAGATTTTCTCCTAATGTATATATTACGAGTTGTATTCAACATTATTTTGATAAACAAACTTTTGCGGAAAATATCACAGGTGGCTACTTTCCGTGTGTGGACGCAGTGGCAATGCTCGTGTCCTTGGTGATTGGCCACTCGGAAGTATACACATCGAATCGATTAACATGCATGTTTTATTTACGAAAGGAGATTACAACTACATAAGTGAGTTGGATCGTAGGATGATATAATGTTAGAACCTAGAATTGTTTAGTAATTACAAGAAAGGATTCGATTAATAAAACCTAGATTCTATTTTCCTTTATTTGATTTGTCCTTTAATTTGTTTGTTTGTTTTCATTTAATTTCTTTGAGCTTTTATCAAAATTCGGAGGTTAACAATGGAGAATTAGCGAATTCACTACTTGATAACCCTTTTCCTCATTGAAGCAATACTATACTTATTATATTATTATTTAGGCGACACGTTCAATTGCGAAAAGGGAAAAACTACATTTTCAGGATAGTATGTTGCACTAATTTGACATTTAGGACACTAATTTGGCCCACTTCAATTTTAGGACACCAATTTGACAATCTTTTACATATTGAGGACTTTTGACTTGAAATGTTCATTGTAATAAATAATTGGAGATATTTAACATGTCAGCACTTGCATGGTGTTTATATGCATTTTAAAATGACATGACATGCCTAATAAGATGAATAAAAAAATAAGATATTTTAAGGAGCATATAAGTTTAGTCAAACACTCTAAATCTAAAAATCATTGAGTACTAAAGCAACATATAGTATAATTCATAAGATATTTATGATGACCCCGGTAACCCCATATTATTATTATTATTGGTTACATACATGCATACATCATTATTACAAAAACATATTAGGCTACATAATTGTGACGGTACATCCCCAAAAGTAGTCTACCGAGATTACAGCTTCTAATGTGCTAACTACATATTAAATGCAAAATATCTAAGTACAAGTACGCAACAGAATCCTGCATCTTTCTTTTTAATAGAAAGCTCCAAAAGGCTCTTCCTCTTCCACATCATTATTGCTAGCTTCGATAGCATCTAAATCATCATGCAATACAAAATCAACATATGTTGAGTAGAAACATTTCGTTACACACTTAAGGAGCTCGGGTGTCAATTGCACATCAGTTACACACATAACACATATTTTTACACTTTCTACCTTTGTTTTCACCTGACAGTGACCCTTATGACTACCCAGGCAGATATATACAATCAACATATTTTTTCCACATATCGTATCCTCCGGTGGTCGTATCTAAGGCATACGCTTAATATTTTCCTACGATCCACTCTCTTGAGTAGATCACTCCATCTATCCAAGGAGTGATTAGGAGATGGAAGGAGTGTGGACTCTTATACCCGGCAACTCAATAGTATGTCCCGGCGGAACACACTTTCGATCACTCTAGTACATTTGGGCCCTACCATATAATATTCATGCAATCACATAATCATGGAAGTTTGCTCCCATATCTATAACTATTTTTTATTAAGTATTAAAGTTGTTATAACTAAGATAAAGTTCTCCTATATGTATATTTAAGAAACTTTTACCAAGCTCTTTTGAGAAAACCAATAGTTTCCAACTTTTAGTAAAGTAAGCTCCGCTATTATTAATGAAAGATTTTTATATCTCTTTATTAAGTATAAGTATACTTACATATAAAAAAAATGTGAAAATATGTATAGATATATATTGTAGTAAAAGTATACTTAGAAAATGATCCTTAACACATTTTAGTAGTAAACTTAATAATTTTATAAATTAGAATACCCTCAAGATGAACAACTTTTCTTAATAAAAGTACTATTTTTGTAAGAAAAGTAGTCTTACACACTTAGATAGTAGGATTTATTAACTTTATAGTGATTTAAACTTTTCTTAACTAAGCAAAAATATAAGCATGCACTTATTCAAGTAAGCCTCTAAAATATACTTTCATAACTAGTTACAACTTAAAAAGATCACATTTAAAGTCATGAGTTTACAAAATACTTTATGTATATAAACTAAGTATATTTTATGAAATTTCCTTCTTTAAAGTTAGACTTTAAATTACTAAAATAAGAATAAATCTATAGTAAACTTTTTACTTATCAAGATAGTAGATAGTTGTGTGGATCTTTCTTTACTAAATCTTTCCAAAAACAACATATTTATCATCAAGTAAGATAAATTTATTAGTTCCGAGGTTTATGAATTTAAAAATCATAATCAACTATTAAGTCTCGCTAGGCATAGAACAGTCACATAATACTTCAAATAAAGCATATATCAACACATAACCATAAAACTCCATAGGAACATGATCAAGGACGTATTAACAAGTTTAACTACTTCTCAACTTCCTCCCAAACATAATGAAAATATGAAGCTATAGTTATCACAAAATATTAAATCAAAGCAATCTAACATCTATTCCAACATAAATAAAGCTACTCTCAACTAAGAATTATAACATGCAAGATTAACCATGAAACTTGAAAATAGCATGATAATAGCAAAATAACTAAAAATCCTCAATTTGGAGGCATGTTTGTCAAAAGCTATCACTCAAGGCCATTCAAGCTTGATTCTTTTACATAGCTTGGACACAAGAGTATGGAAGCTTGCCTAGTACGAATACCCTACTCAAAAAAAAAGAAAGAACCTCTACTTAAGTGCACAAAGAAGGTTCCTACCTTATATTCTTGCAAAGTAGTGTAGGAAAAATGTAAGAATGTGTAGTGTTTTTGGGAGAAGAGTAAGAAAGAGTGTGTGTGTGTGTGTGTGTAGAGGGCGTGGTTTTTGGGCTGAAAAGGGGCGAGGGTGTGTGTGGTCTTATGTATTTATAATAAAGAGGGTGTGAGAGAAGAAATATCTAAATATTATAACCATATAAATATGTATACCATACATTTATACACGGATACTATATATACACATCATTTTAATAACTACCTTGTATGTATATATATATATATATATATGTATGTGGATTTGTGTGTGTATATATAGATATGTATATCACCACTAGTAGATATATATGTGCACAAGGTCTAGAGGATTCAAGTTGTGCATTAGTAATGATATTTTAATAAAATATAGAATAAATTCAAATACAAATCTTATAAAATCTGAAAATAATTTTTTATTTATCAGTTTTATTTTTTATTTTAAGACAAAAATCGAAATTTGGGGTTGGATAAGTGGAAAGACCAAAATACCTCTTGTTTTGCCCATTTTTCAAAAATTGCCCAAAAATAGAAATAAAATTCTAAAAATTCAAAAATTAATTTTTATAAATCAAATAGAGTCTAAAATATTTATTTATATTATTTTTTTTATAATAATTAATCATTTTAAAAAATTAGATTTCAAATTAATAACTTGAATACAATTTTTTCAAAAATTATTAAAAATTCTTGAAAAAATAGGTAAAAGTTGAAAATAATTTATTAAATAAACTATGGAAGTTTAGAAAAGAGTAGATTTATAAAATGTTAAGAATGTTTGAAATTTATAATATTTTATAAAAATTCATGTAGTGAAATGCTCATTTGTTTACAAATAAAAACCATATTTTTGAAGAACACAATAATTCACAAAATAATTCTATACAAAAATTATTCATCAAAATAATGGACACCCAATGTATAATATAAAATATTTAATTAAATCATTTTACCGGGTTGTCTCATGCTCCTCTCCTTAGAAAATTTCATCCTTGAAATTGGGTTTTATACTCAGTCAAACAAGTTTGGATACTTGTCTTGCATGTCTTCCAACCTTGCCCATGTACTTTCTTCAATCCCATGGTCCTTCCATAGAATGCAAACTAATGGTATGGTTTTGTTTCTCAAAGTGTGTTCTTGGAAGTCTAGGATTTTAACGGGTTCTTCTACATAGGTTGAGTTAGGGCTAATGTCGAGGAACTCATGGTCTACAACACGAGAGGGATAAGGATGGTATTTCTTCAACATAGACACATGACATACATCATGTATTTCTGCCAAAGTTGGGGGTAGGGCTAATAGGTAGGTAATTTTTCCCACTTTAGCGAGTATCTCGAAGGGTCCAATATAAATTGGGTTTAGCTTGCTCTTCTTCGGAATCTCAGAACACCTTTCCTTGGTGAGACTTTCAAGAATACGAAGTCACCTACTTCAGATTCCAAGTCTTTTCGTGCTTGGTCGGCAGAAATCTTCTGTCGACATTGCGCTGTCTCCATCTGTTTCTTTATCATCTTGATAGTTTCAATTCTCTCACGGATCAACTCTAGGCCTATTAGCTTACTTTCATCCACTTCGCTCCAACAAACTAGGGATCTACACTTTCTTCCAGAAAGAGCATCGAATGGAGCCATGCCTATCGTGGCTTGATAACTGTTGTTGTAGGCAAACTCTGTAAGGGTCAAGTATCGCTCCCAACTTCCACCAAAATCTAAGGTACAAGCTCTAAGCTTGTCCTCAAGAATTTGGATAACTCTTTCAGTCCATCGGTCTGTTTGTGGGTGATAAACTGTATTGAAATTCCACTGAGTGTCCATTGCAATCCTTGCCAAAACTTCAAGATAAACCAAGAGTCTTGTAACGATCCCCTAATTCCTATTATTCAAATAATTGATATAAACTCTTATGGTCTTAAAAATGTCATTTTTACTTTTTGTTTCACATTTTAGCCTGATTTTTAGGATTCATTGAAAGCTAAAGTGCTAATTTTCAAATTTCGATTACCACTCTTGGAAAATTCTATTAAATACTTATGAGTTTTCAAAAATAATATAAATAAGTATTCTAGATTTTTATGCATGGAGAAGATACAATTTTGAATACATTCCATAATTTTCAAATTTTAGAGGCATTTGACATTCAAACACAATTTTCGAAATTTTATGTCATAAATTGAAATTTTCGAAAATATAACTAAAACATTTTTAATTTCTGGGAAATATACATATAATTTCAGGTTTATAAAGTTTAAATTTCATGATTTTGGAATTTTTCTAAATTATTTATGAATTTTCGGATTTTATGCCCTAAAAACCCCTAAAGTATAGGTAAATTGTATTTTCTACCCCTAGATATTATTTTTCTTTCCTAATATGAATAATTTTATATAATATACAAGAAATAAATTATTTCTTCAGATATTTTAAGGGAGGGGGACGAATTTTTGGAGGGGTTTTGGGAGATAAAATTATAAAAGAGTAAATACTTGGCTTGTATTAAGTCTTGCCCTCCAAGTTGCTAGATACAATGTATTTATACACTTGGCCAATACCTTCAAGATACAAGAACACATGCTTGGCTCATGTTAAAGTAGAGCAACACTTAAGCTACTTAGACCCAAATACTTGGCCAATTAGGATAATAATTAGACAAGGACTTAATGCTATTTTAATGCTATGTCTTGTTATTAGTATATATGTAAAATTACTTGGAAAAATACCAAAACCACCACACACACACCCTAAAATCCGACCACACACACACACACACTTCATTCCTCTTGTTTTCATTCAATTTTCCTCATATCCTTCAAGTCTTGAAACCCTCTCACCCCTTCAAACACTCTCCCTACTTCAAACCCTACAAGAAGAGGAAGAAGACATATCAAGGTAGAAATTGGCCTATGGCATGAGTTAGGGTTAGAATTTATCAAACTCTTAGTATTTTATCTTCCCAATTAGGCCTAGGAGGTGACCACAAGTTGGTTTCCATCTTGGGTCCAAGGGAATACAACATGTGTTAGTTATATATGTGTTTATGATGCATGTTAGGTTACAATCTTTGAATACACATGCTGAAATTTGTTGAACCTATGCTTAAGTGATGCTTGAGTTCTATGTTATCATATTTTATGCCTTCTTATAGTCTTATTTATGTGCTAGTAGTTAAAATTTTAAGGGTTCAAAGCTGGAAATTTTGAGGTGTACACATGCTGAAATCACTGTTCATACAGAAACTTTGGTTTTCGAAGCTGAAAGGTTCGATTTTTGCACAGCTGGAAAATCCGAAATTTTCCAACCAAAAACCTGGTTTATATACTTTAAATTCTGTGTAGAATAAGCTGTAGAAACAGGTTTTGAAAAGCTGGAGGTTTGGGTTACGAGAACTGGAAATTTCAGCGGTTGCGCGCTAAAAGTGTTTTGCGTTGCAGTCTGCAAATTCTAGCTCTCGTAAGCTGAAATCTCGGTATTTTTCCAAATAAATGTCTATTTTACAACCTTATACATATATGTGAAGAGTTTCATGAAGTTTGGAGGCTTGAAATTTCTGATTACATGAGTTAATGTCAGTTTCGCATAAATCGGAAATTGTGTTACTTCATGCTGAAATTTGTGCACTAGCTACTGAAATGGTTTGTGTTATGCTGAAATTGTGATTCAAATGTGTTGAAATTATGTGTGTAAGGGCCCTATATGATTTCGGTGTGGATGGGGCTAGAGTTCGGCCGGGCGGCAATGGGCTTGCCGGTCTTAAAACAGTTCTCGCCATCCATGCCTATTCCCATCTTGCATGGACGGAGTATTTCATGTATTGGTTGTGGGTCGTAGGAATTCGGCATATGCCCGGGATATGACCACTGGAGTGTTTGGTTGGGCACCAAGATTGGTTGGAATTGGTGCAAATATTGTGATTGCATTACGGCATGGCGAGATAAGGTAGCCGCCCATCGAGGTGGAAAATGGTAACAATGTGTTGGATTGTGTTGCTCTTGTGAGCTGAAATTTATGTGATTTGATCAGAACTGAAATTTATATGGTTTAATGTGTAGTTTTATGTGCTTTTATAACAATATGCAAATTCACACGAACACCTCATGTTGTATGCGAATTTCTACTCAACATGTGTATATGTTGACATCGTTTTCTATTATGTTTTAGCCGGATTTGAGACCCCTGAAGATAGGAACAAGGAAGATGTAGGAGGACGCTTCGAGGCATTTAGTTAATTATCTATGTTGTGCTAGAAACTTGATAGTTAAACTTGTGTATACGTTGTATAAGCGACTTATGTAAACGTTCCTTTTGAATAATAATACGCTTGTTTGGGTTCGTTACGCTATATGTTAGCACGTTTAATGAGATGGTTACGAATAGATGTTTTATAATTAGCTAGAGGTTTCGGGGCGTTACAGATGGTATCAGAGCCACTTGCCAGTCGGAATACCGGGAGCTAAGTGCTCTGTGGGGCAAAGTACTACGCACACGGGAGCCACCTCTTGAGCCTGTAGAGCAAATGTTACTCCTTGAGCCCACGAGGCCAAGTTCTATGTATTGAAAGTCTTGGGCCCACGAGGCCAAGTACTATATATCTTGAAAGTCTTGAGCCCATGAGGCCAAGTACTATGTCTTGAATGTTTTGAGCCTACGGGGCAAAGTGCTACGTGTGCGGAAGACGCCTCTTGAACCCGCAGGAGCCACCGCTAGAGTCCCAACGCCTGGCAGTCGGTAATAGTATGTGTGACTTTTGCTACAAAACGTCTAGTGTATCTATTGGATTTCGTCTTTGATTGAAATATATTTTGGGTTTGCACCTAAGTTGTGCTGGGTAAGGATCCTCGGCGTAAGATTTCGAAATAGAAAGGAGATGGGCTTGATCCGAGAAGGTTAATTAGTGATGAATTTCCTTGGGTGGTGTTTGACATACGGGGTGGCGGGTGTGGCTGGGCGGCCGACCAGTGCATACTTTGCTCCCCTAAATGGCAAATACTTGACTAATTTGAGTATAAGGCGAATTTTGTTTGGGTTATAGTGGTAAATGACTGCTAATGGAATTATGTGACGTAAGTTCTACGTGTGTGAAATCTACCTCTTGAACGATAGAAATCATCTCTAAAGTCACCACGCCCGGCAGTCGATATTAGTATATATGATTTGTGCTAAAACCTTCAATGCATCGATTGGATTGCGTATCGAATTGAATTATATTTTGAGAAAACGTATCTTTTGGTAGAGGTAGTACTAAGAAAGGGATGTTGAGATGTTACAATTTAGTACTGAAATAGGACCATGAGATTTGGGAAAGGTAGAAGCTATGTTCTTTGTCGAAATTGAGGAGAGAAAGATTTGGAAGTTGTGGTGGTCTAAGGCTCGAAATCTAAGATAACGGTATTAAGAATTGAAAAGTACAACGGAACAATTGGAAAATTATGAAACTTTGTGATACAATAATTCCAGGGTGGCAAAGGTAAAAGGAACTGTAAAGGATATATCAAAACTGCGAGGATGGATGTACGAGGTAACATAACAACTTACAGTCGTTAAAGGTACGCTTTCCGTTTGCCATCCTTTAGATAGAATATTAATCAATTTTGGCCATGTATTATCTAATCTCTTTTGTAGACATCTGACAATTATCACTTGAAGTAGAAGTAGCCACTACCCAATATTGATGTGTTATTTGATATTGATGAGTTATTTGATTAAGTACAAGAAGTTTCAGTATATTCTAAATTGGATTTGAAATTAAGTAAGAATGTGAGGGGAATTTTAGTAGACTTGGGAAATAAGAGCAACTATGGAATAGAATAAAGATATGTAATAAAGCTACTAGGATGACGAACTTACTTATAGTTTTCTATTTTAGGTAAAGCGTGTAATAGGTAAATGACGATTCTCTTGTGATAATTCTATTTCTTAGCTAATTCTTTTCGTATATCCTCATCATTACTTATTCAAAATATCCCTCAAATTCATTTTGTTTGGAAACAACCTTTTATAAATCTCAAGGGGGAATATACTTGTTAATCAAACCCTTGAAACCTATATTCTATGTGAATTGTTTCTAAAACTATAAGTTTGATTATTGCATGTTGACATTTATTCGGAATATCTTTTACAACCAATATTTGTTGTTTGATGGAGAAAAAAGAAAAGCCAATCTTGTCTTTAACATCCTTTTAAATGCTAACTTCAATAGCAGTTATTGATTTTGGTTTCCACAATAATCCTCTTTTGCTTCTAAGGCACTTTCGAATGTTTCTTCAATTAACAATTTTTTTTTCTCCTTCTTGAGAAATTGTGATATAGGAAATTTCCAAATTATCCGCTTCCTATTGAAATCTTGAATCCTCTAAGATTTACGCCAATTCAAATTTTTCTTTATATGACACTTCACTCGACAAAGAAGCTATTCAAAAGTTTCCATATTCTCGGTCTTTTATTCCATTCTTACTTGTAACTTTAAACATGAAAATCATTCGAAGCAAGTCTTGAGGATTGATAAGTTATCCTTGATCTTTAATAAAATTCTTTCTGTATATTCTTAAATGATATTTAATATGAAAATGTTGACAAATATTTTAAATCCTACTAAATTTATGGCTTTCTTTCACTTGCCGATCCTTTGTTCCTATGAATTAGTTTTTTTTAGCTTTGTCGTATACACCTTAGATTTGAATTTTTATCTATCCGGAAAACATTTGAGTAAACCTTGAACATATTACTCGGGATTCGTTATAGGATTACTTTGGACCTAGCAAGACCACGATGCAATAGACTTATGACAAGTTCTCACTTCATTGTGTGATTTACAAACAAGACATAGTTGGATTTCATGGTGTCTAGGTTAGCATATGTCTTAAATAGAAACCGACGGTTTGTTCTACATTTTGGCAAGGATTACAAAGTGTTTTGACCACTAAGTTGAATATTAATACCTCTTTCCAACCTCAAACTAGTGGACAAATAGAAAAGAATTAAGATTTGGGAAAAAACAAATGAAAAGTTTAAACCGAGTTATGACGGTTCCTCTAAATTATTTGGAAGAATAGGAGCGGTAGTATATAAGTTGGCATTACCTTCGACCTACCAGAAGAGTATGACATTTCAATACGTAAGAATGAATTTCGAGGACGAAATTCCTTTAAGGAGGGGAGGATGTAACGATCCCCTAATTCCTATTATTCAAATAATTGATATAAACTCTTATGGTCTTAAAAATGTCATTTTTACTTTTTGTTTCACATTTTAGCCTGATTTTTAGGATTCATTGAAAGCTAAAGTGCTAATTTTCAAATTTCGATTACCACTCTTGGAAAATTCTATTAAATACTTATGAGTTTTCAAAAATAATATAAATAAGTATTCTAGATTTTTATGCATGGAGAAGATACAATTTTGAATACATTCCATAATTTTCAAATTTTAGAGGCATTTGACATTCAAACACAATTTTCGAAATTTTATGTCATAAATTGAAATTTTCGAAAATATAACTAAAACATTTTTAATTTCTGGGAAATATACATATAATTTCAGGTTTATAAAGTTTAAATTTCATGATTTTGGAATTTTTCTAAATTATTTATGAATTTTCGGATTTTATGCCCTAAAAACCCCTAAAGTATAGGTAAATTGTATTTTCTACCCCTAGATATTATTTTTCTTTCCTAATATGAATAATTTTATATAATATACAAGAAATAAATTATTTCTTCAGATATTTTAAGGGAGGGGGACGAATTTTTGGAGGGGTTTTGGGAGATAAAATTATAAAAGAGTAAATACTTGGCTTGTATTAAGTCTTGCCCTCCAAGTTGCTAGATACAATGTATTTATACACTTGGCCAATACCTTCAAGATACAAGAACACATGCTTGGCTCATGTTAAAGTAGAGCAACACTTAAGCTACTTAGACCCAAATACTTGGCCAATTAGGATAATAATTAGACAAGGACTTAATGCTATTTTAATGCTATGTCTTGTTATTAGTATATATGTAAAATTACTTGGAAAAATACCAAAACCACCACACACACACCCTAAAATCCGACCACACACACACACACACTTCATTCCTCTTGTTTTCATTCAATTTTCCTCATATCCTTCAAGTCTTGAAACCCTCTCACCCCTTCAAACACTCTCCCTACTTCAAACCCTACAAGAAGAGGAAGAAGACATATCAAGGTAGAAATTGGCCTATGGCATGAGTTAGGGTTAGAATTTATCAAACTCTTAGTATTTTATCTTCCCAATTAGGCCTAGGAGGTGACCACAAGTTGGTTTCCATCTTGGGTCCAAGGGAATACAACATGTGTTAGTTATATATGTGTTTATGATGCATGTTAGGTTACAATCTTTGAATACACATGCTGAAATTTGTTGAACCTATGCTTAAGTGATGCTTGAGTTCTATGTTATCATATTTTATGCCTTCTTATAGTCTTATTTATGTGCTAGTAGTTAAAATTTTAAGGGTTCAAAGCTGGAAATTTTGAGGTGTACACATGCTGAAATCACTGTTCATACAGAAACTTTGGTTTTCGAAGCTGAAAGGTTCGATTTTTGCACAGCTGGAAAATCCGAAATTTTCCAACCAAAAACCTGGTTTATATACTTTAAATTCTGTGTAGAATAAGCTGTAGAAACAGGTTTTGAAAAGCTGGAGGTTTGGGTTACGAGAACTGGAAATTTCAGCGGTTGCGCGCTAAAAGTGTTTTGCGTTGCAGTCTGCAAATTCTAGCTCTCGTAAGCTGAAATCTCGGTATTTTTCCAAATAAATGTCTATTTTACAACCTTATACATATATGTGAAGAGTTTCATGAAGTTTGGAGGCTTGAAATTTCTGATTACATGAGTTAATGTCAGTTTCGCATAAATCGGAAATTGTGTTACTTCATGCTGAAATTTGTGCACTAGCTACTGAAATGGTTTGTGTTATGCTGAAATTGTGATTCAAATGTGTTGAAATTATGTGTGTAAGGGCCCTATATGATTTCGGTGTGGATGGGGCTAGAGTTCGGCCGGGCGGCAATGGGCTTGCCGGTCTTAAAACAGTTCTCGCCATCCATGCCTATTCCCATCTTGCATGGACGGAGTATTTCATGTATTGGTTGTGGGTCGTAGGAATTCGGCATATGCCCGGGATATGACCACTGGAGTGTTTGGTTGGGCACCAAGATTGGTTGGAATTGGTGCAAATATTGTGATTGCATTACGGCATGGCGAGATAAGGTAGCCGCCCATCGAGGTGGAAAATGGTAACAATGTGTTGGATTGTGTTGCTCTTGTGAGCTGAAATTTATGTGATTTGATCAGAACTGAAATTTATATGGTTTAATGTGTAGTTTTATGTGCTTTTATAACAATATGCAAATTCACACGAACACCTCATGTTGTATGCGAATTTCTACTCAACATGTGTATATGTTGACATCGTTTTCTATTATGTTTTAGCCGGATTTGAGACCCCTGAAGATAGGAACAAGGAAGATGTAGGAGGACGCTTCGAGGCATTTAGTTAATTATCTATGTTGTGCTAGAAACTTGATAGTTAAACTTGTGTATACGTTGTATAAGCGACTTATGTAAACGTTCCTTTTGAATAATAATACGCTTGTTTGGGTTCGTTACGCTATATGTTAGCACGTTTAATGAGATGGTTACGAATAGATGTTTTATAATTAGCTAGAGGTTTCGGGGCGTTACAAGTCTCGATCAGATACTATACTTACTGGGACACCATGTAATTGAACAATCTCATTCTTATAAATTTCTGCCATCTTATCCAACGAATAGGTCTTAGAAAATGCAATTAAATGGATGCTTTTTGTGAGTCTATCCACGACCACCCATACTGCATCTTTCCTTTGCTTTTAATTATGGTTGGCGAGAAGCTTAGAATTCAGTGTTTACTCTAGGTTGTAATTGTTCTCCTGTCAAATTGAAAATAAGGTGAATGGATGTTGTGTAGAATACTTTTGTCCAAAAAACCAAAAATGCTTAGTAGATAAGAGGGTATTTTGGTCAAATATTTAAAGTTAAAAATTGAAGTGGAGTGCCAATTTAAAATTTTGGAGTGCTGATATCATCTCAAAAAAGAAAAAGTTGTCATTAATCATATGCTTTAGTGACAACAAAATTATATTATCACAAAACATAGTTTGCACAATATCAATGGTGACAATATAGTATAAAAAGCTAATAATATAATATAAAATTGATAGTTAATGACACACTTATGCTGAAAACTTAGTAATAATGGAATTTTGTCAAAAAATCCTAATTGCAATTTATTTTTGTCACCAACTTATCATTATAGGTAAGGGAGTAGTACTCCTCGTTTTTAGTTTTCGTAGACACTTAGAATTTTCTATTTGCTTACTTATGTATTTTTCAAATTTTCCATTGTAATTTTCTTTCCTTTTTTAATAAAGGGGTGGGGTCCCCATAGAAAACCCTACGGCGGGCATGTGCCGGTTTTCCTTAAAAAAAAAAAAAAAAAAAAAAAAAAAAAAAAAACTTATCATTATAGGTATGCCGCTAATTGTTAATAGTTGTCACAAAAATATTAATTAGTGTCGCTAATGAGTGCATATAATGACAAGACAAAAGTTGTTATCACTAAAGAAACTCAATTAGTGACAAAATAAAAGAAGTCATCGCTTAGTACAATTATTGGTGATAATTTTTATATTGTCACTCTTACATCTTGTCACTAATATTATTTTTGGAAATTGTTATTGACACTTCCTTTCACTTTCTAATTTTTATCAATTGGCCGATATATCCTTATAATTTTTAAATATTAATTTAATTTGATTTATTGGAAAAAAAACCCTAATAATCTACTATTCACTTTCATGTATTTAAGAATGCCACTATTCAACATCTTCTTTTTGGCCTTGGTGACGACAATTTTAGAATTAGCATTCAACTTCTTATTTTGACAGTGACCTAGAAAAATTTTGGTTTTAATATTATTGTCCTTTCTGCAATATTTTGTCCATATTTTACATTATATTTTTCTACTTTCTCCGTCATATTAATTTTAGTTACTCGAAAATGGAGGTGACTAGTATTTTAGAAGATTTAACAGTAATTTTTGAGTTCGGGGAGTAATAAAGCTTGCGAATACCAAGAGTACCGAGCAAATTTAAGATATCTACCATTTTTCCCATCTAATAGCAACAAATGTATTTTTTTTCCTTTTTCATACTTTTTATATTATTTCATAAAGTTTGTTGCTCACTCTTTAATTTCAACATACATATATTTATGTAATAAAAAATTTTTCTATTTATGTGCAAATTGTTCTACTAATGTTTTTTTTTTTGGCAAGAATAATATATTATTATTATTATTATTATTATTATTATTTTGCAATAGACTTTTTGTTGATTTGAAGTTAGATAATGTTGAGAAGAAATAGAATTAGTTGGGGATATACAATCTATTTCCTTTTTAATTTTGGAAAATTTAGTTAGAAATATATATTTTGCATTAAGTGGGACAAAAAAGAAAGATAAAACAAAACATGAAAGAGTTCGCATTAAGGTTGTGATCTCATGTATTTTTTATAACCTAAAGGTGAAAATGATTAGCAATAAGGACAAGGTTATGTCATTGAAATTAATAAAAATAGTGTTATAAAGATGAATGGCCAATTTAGTCAATTTTTCAATAGAAAAAAAATAAAAATAGAGTGCCAATAACAATTCTCTTATTTTTTCTTGTAATGATTATCATGCAAATTCAAATTTCAACCAGTGAATTTTGTCAAAATAATTAATGATTACTTTTTTTAGAAATATGATTGTACATGAATGGTATATTTCAATTAATCAATGGCATAAATACTTGAGAATTCAAATTCCGTTTCCTTTTTTTTTTTCACAATTAAAGGATTCATAATAGGAAAAATAGTAAAGAATTCTAAATTAATTAACCTTTTCAATTGGATTTAACGTTGCTGAAAATATTTTAAAAAAAATTCAGCAATTGAGAACCATTCAATAGAAAATTCTAAAAATTATGAGAACTCAAAAATTCAATCAAGAAGTGTGGATAAAGCTTTACTGCTATAATAGAGAAGCAATAGTAAGGTTACGTTTTCCGTTATCATAGTTTCGATTTATGATTGCTTCAATTTTTTAATGCCCTTCCCTATAATTATCTTCAAAATCCTTGACAATTTTCAAATTATGATTTACATAGGTTACGTTAGATTATCTATATAGTGCTATGTTTTTCATATAATTTTTATTTTTTCCTTGTATGGATTTTTTTTTATGTTGGCAAGCAAAAACACAATCTAATCAATTGTTGCAATTCTACCTTCTAATTCATTTAGTATATTCCATCTGTTTTCTTACTATATCAAGAGCTAATTAAAATCCTTCTTCTTTAGAGAAGGAAATAATTATGCAAACTAAGTTAAATTCAAACACAATAAATTTGCACAATTTATCTGGCTGCAAACGTTAAGATTTAGCTATTAATCATGATGAAGCATTTCCTAAATAAAGAAGCAGCATTTCAAAGTTGTTAATGATAGTTGTCAATACGATACTACGAGTTATGGTAACTACCCAAAAAATCAGTAGGAAATTTAAAGTGCAACAACATAAATCCCTTATAAAAGGAGTACAAACCGAGTATTCCTATCACATATTTATAAACCATATTATAAGCTTAAAATACGTCTTATAGTATGTCTAGAAATATGAATTATACTTCAACATGTATTGCATGCTTTTTAATATTGGCAGCGACCACAAACTGCACGAGCGCGATCAGCTGCACTGAACCCATAGTAAAGTTGTGGGATTGCGACGATTTTTTTTATGATGGGCGGTGAAAGCAATGTCACAGTTCCATGCTGCCAGGGGGCCGCTTCATTGAGTCGGGCCATTGGCTCGAACCACAATAAGCTGAAATCATTTTGTCATTGCTTGGCAAAGATATCCAATTCCATCGGAGTAGATTTCGACAGAGTAAACAAGCTAGTCAAGCAGTTTCCTCAACTTTGCAAGATCATTGTTCCTATGCCCATAGACCCTATTCTCAACTGTGACATGTTAACTTGAAAATTTTCCTTTATATGTATGCATCATGGCTTCTAATAAATTAATTTCTTCAAATTAATTATTTGACGAACACTTATTTAGTATATATGTAATACCCTATAGTTTTATAAATGAAAATTATGTTGAAAATGTGTATATCTTGATGAGTAAGCTCGAATAATAAGGCTAAGAGAAATTATTGAATTTTTGATAGACAAAAGGATTTTAGCTCAGGGAGTATAATAAATATGCTGAGGGCTTAATTGAGAAAGATAAGAAACTCAATCGAGTATGAATTGGAAGTTTTTAGGGTCAATCTACAAGAAAGAAATATGTTGTGGACTTAAATCCATAGAATGGGGTCGAATTAGTGAAGGTTAGAAGTATTGGGGGCAACATGATATTAACTCTTTGGAATGGGGGCCAAAACGTGATTAATAAGAAATTTGCCCCATCCAAAAACCTGATGTGATGAGCTGGTGAAAAGGAGAGAAGAACACGCACACAACCGACGTATACATGCATGTACATGCATATATCACCTTCCCCATGAATCTTTGGTTTAGAGTTATCTGCTTCATTTCTCCACCAAATTAGGCGTATGAGTAGTGAAAATCGATCTCCGCAACGAGAGGAACGCGAATGGTGGTGGTGCTGGCGGGTTTCTCCTATCGGAAACTTAACAGCAACGGCAGAGGCGCGGCAGGTCGCCGGTAACGGCTACTTTTCCGGCGAAACTCGGCTGGGCTTGGAACTCCTTGACACGAGGAACACGATGGTGGTCTCAATTCTGGGATTTAATGGTCGGTGACGGAGTAATTGCTCGATAAACGTGAAAAGGGTAAGTTAGGGTTTCAAGATATTTTGTCTATTTAAACCCAGTCGAATTGGATTTTGTCGATACACACCTGAGGGTATTTAACCGGCTCGATGAGACTGAACGATTTAGCGTGCGGCATGACCATTTCAGCGACGGTGGTGGCCCGGCGGCAACGCCGATGGTGCTGGGGCAGTACGCTCTCCTTAACACGAGGAACTTCATTTTCTAGGTATTCTGCCCTTCCGGAGCTTGATTAAGGTTTAATTCGCCAAATTCTTGGATAATTAGTAATGTTCATTTAAAGTGGATTTTGGATTCCAAATGGAATAAGTGATGCATGAGTTCATGGAATGTGTTGAGTGTTTGTTGCGTGGTGTGAGAAATTGATCAAGTGAGGTAATTGATGGATATTAATTAATGACTTTAGCTTCATGATACACATTAATATATCATATATGGTCTTCTTGGCAAAGGTCATGGCCATGCATTTGCTCGATCATAAGTTTAACACTCAAGCTTATTAGTTATAAAGAACATGAGGGAGGGTGGAGTTGTTATGCAAAGCCTAGTCTAAAGGTTTATAATTATTTCTGCAACCAAGGGTTATTGGACTTAAGCTTCATAAAAGGCTAGAAATATTGTGGTTTGGGAGAAATCATGTTAAATTATTGCATGCCTGACATTATGATTTGAAGATTATGGTTTGAAATGGCTTTTGTGACAATGAATTTGCAGATATTAATGGTAGAACATGCTTAGTACGTTACCGGACTTAAGATCACGATGCTCTAAACAACATATGGGCATAATATAATTTAAAGAGCCGTTAGTTCTAATATGTTAAATGTACGTGGCTTAAAATGTGTTAGCTCACTGATTTGGGCATCTTTTGGAATTGTATGGAATTATAGGTGAGATGGCACGTCACAGTACTGTTGAATAGCGACCGCAAGCGTCGGTAAGCGCTCCAAGTGAGGGTTTCACGCCTTTATTGTGAAGAACCTTTGTATTGGCTTTTTACAATTTAGTGAACCTGAATTGCTGCTGTATCTCCCCGACTTGAATCGATTCAGGCTTGCCGCCATCATGCGTCATTCTAAACTTGTGACTGATATCCTGTACTGGTCGTCGGGTACTTGGTGGCCCTACCTTATGGATGTAATTGATTCTTGAACCGATTTTGGATGTGATCGTCGTCAATTATCTTGTCCTATTTATCATCTTAACTAGAGTTTGCCACCTGTTATAATCCGGATTGAAACTCTTGCCTGAAGCCTGAGCGGTTGAATCGTAAATCTCGGTGATTGTGTTTATATATTGGCCTAATTCCTATTTATCTCTTGTGCCAAGATTTCTTTGAACCTTTGCATACTGTATTGTTTGGGCTTGCTGCCCATTGAAACTGTTGTGATTCTTGATTGTTTCCTATTTTGTTAATTTGACTGTGAACTGATATTGGTGCTACTGTGCTGAATGGGACTTCTTGTCCCTCCTGTATTGTGATTCTTGGTATTTGTACCATATTATTTTGGAACCTTTCTGCCTGTTTATTGGATTGGGGTCCATACTGCCTGACGGCTATGGGGAGTGCCCATAGTTTGCATTTGTTCCATGGGAAGATCTCATGGAAGGATCGGGTGGGGAAGTACCCCGATCCTGTTTACTGCCTGACTATCTGGAGTGGCCACCCAGAATCTAGGAGGGATAAGGAAAGGTTCTGTTTGTTTCTTGCCTGTGGAGTAATAAGGTAGTGATACTCACCTCTGTTGTTGATGAGGCAATTCCTGACTTGCTATTGCTTGATCTGACTATTATTATTCGTTACCTTCACTCCTTGTGTTATTTTGATAATCGAGCCTTGATTTGTTGTATCTTTGCAGTCGGTCTGGTTCTTGCACTCACTTGATCTGGTGAATTTTTGTGCCTTGTTATTGCCCCATTTATTGTACATCACCCGAACGAATCGTGATCTTTGCCTCTAATTGTGCAGTGCCGATCGAAATTGTTTACCCTACCTCATTTGATCGATCCATGTTCTCTGACTCTCCTTGTATTGATCGATCGAGACCAGCCATGCGACTATTTTAGAAAGAATTGATCTACAATAATCTTCCGAGACTCATGCCCTGTATAGGCCCCAAAGTAATTATACAAGAGATATATCTGTTTTATTAGTGCTTCATTATTTTACGTATATCGTATGCCCTCACTGAGTCACTTAGACTAGTTACCCCTTTTCTTAACTTGTCTTGTTCTCGGAGTTATTGAGAGAAGAAGAGGGTTATGATCGAAAGTCACACGGCATGAAGATGGGGATTAGGTTGTTCCTACTACTATTTCATTGTTACTTATTCTATGTATTAAGGTTCTACACGAGATAATGGTCTTATTGTGGATATCATTTGCGACTTATGTGACCTATGGCCTTATTTTGAGCTTGTAATAGAATTGTATTTGTTGGTAACATTGAAGCAAATATGAACTTTGGATGTACATAGTTATATTAGGTCATTCGGACAAAACATATATGACGCAGTGACAAGGTGTGAGTACAGGTTTGAATCGTGTGGCTGCTTTGTTTGGGACTTTATTTCTTGATTTAGGTCTAGGTCTACCTACTCGCTTAGCAACCTACCCAGGGTGAGTTGCTTTTGGTCAGAGTGCTACAATATATTAATTGCGCTTTGGAAAATTCTAATCTAAACTTGTTTGGTAAAATTCAATCGATCATATAATAAGTTTAGGGGAAATTGCATAAAACCCCCTCGTGGTTTGGCGAAGTTGCGCCAAACCCCCTGTGTTTTAAAAATGGGCAAAATACCCCCTATGGTTATAAAAATACTGCACAATTTTCCATGATAACGGGGAGTGATGCACACGCGCTTGAGGTGCGGCTGGACATGTAATTTAGCTTCATTGACTTTTAAAATTGATAAAATGATCGAAATACCCTTAAATACAAACATATTCACTATTATACCTATTTTTTTATAAATTTAAATTAACTTATCAAATATTACAAACAAGTCCTTCAACTTATTAAATTTTCTTTTTTCCATCATCTTCAACCTTTTTCTTCCACCGTCGCCGCCGCCGGAGCCGTCGCCGGAGCCTCCGCCGGAGTAATAGCCCTTAACACTGGTATATGGGTCTTTTCAAACTAAACAAAACCCCTCTATCAATTTCACCAAATTTCAAACCATTTGTATTTAATTTGAAAAAAAATCATACACAAACCCTAGTGTGCTATGGCATCGAGGGAGAAGGAGATCCGCCGCTGTCGAGCTTGGTGGCGTGGGGGAGAAGGAGAGTGATGGTGTGCGTGCGTGTGTGTTCGTGCGTGTGCGTGGCTGTGTGTGTTCGTGTGTGCGTGCGTGTGTGTGCGCTACTGTGTGTGTGTGTGTGTGTGCGTGACTCTGTGCGTGTTCCTGTTCCTGTTCGTGTGTGTGTGTGCGTGACTCTGTGTGTGTTCCTGTTCGTGTGTGTGTGTATGTGTGTGTGTGTGTGTGTGTGATTGTGTGTGCAGAGTGTGTGTGTGCTTGTTGTGTGTGTTTGTGTGCGTGTGTGCAGAGTGTATGTGTGCGTGCTCTGTGTGTGCAGAGTATGTGTGTAAGCGTGCTGTGTGTGTGTGCGTGACTGTGTGCAGCGTGTGTGGCTTAGTGTGTGTTAGTGTGTGCAAAGAGAGTGTGTGTGTGTGACTTAGTGTGTGTTAGTGTGTGCACAGAGAGTGTGTGTGTGTGACTTAGTTAGTGCGTGTGTGTGCACAGAGTGTGTGTTAGTGTGTGTGTTTGATGTTATTGTGTGTGCAAAGTGTGTGTTGGTGTGTGTGTTTGATGTTACTGTGTGTGCAAAGTGTGTGTTTGATGTTAGTGTGTGTATTTTTATTATTATAATTTAGTTAAATTTATATATAATTATATATTTTTATATTTTATATATTTTTTTATAATTTTTATTTAATTTTATAATTAACAATCAATCTCAACCATTAATTTTTCTAAATCAAGATCTAATGGCTCAAAATAAAAGAATATAACGGTTTTTTTAATACAAACTTAACGCCGTTAACCTTGAGTTAACGGCGTTTTCTCTTCTAGGGCAAGTGTGTAGTGTTTTTATAACCACATGGGGTATTTCGCGTATTTTTAAAACATAGGGGGTTTGACGCAACTTCGCTAAACCACGAGGGGGTTTTATGCAATTTCCCCAATAAGTTTATTACACTTGCTATGTCATTGATTGCTTTTACTAAACTTTAGATCATTTACAAGGCAAACGTAAACTGCTCGCATACTATGTGATTGACACTGGTTCAATCGAGTTTGGTCTGAACTAGAATTTTCCATGCACTCTTACCTTGTTATGGAGTAATCTCTGTGATGACCTAAATCTCAGGTTTTTTTTCTTCAATCTCGAATGTGCAGACCGCGACCTGAGGCAAAAGAAGTTGGCGGCGAAATTAGGCTTAGAATTTGGTGATAAAATAAAAGAGGAGTGTACAGTTAGGCTTAGAATTTGGTGTGGAGCAAAATTTCTCTTTAGACACATATCTATCCATTTCATTTCTCAGTCAACGTGTACCTCTTGATATTTCATTTGGACCAAAAAGAAATTCCCTAAACAATTCTACAAGCAAGAAATCTTGATTCCTAAACTGCATAAAATGAAAAATGGCAGTGCTTAAAGAGAAGTTGTCATGTCATGATCATATATAAATGATTTAACTCAATTGATTAATCATCAATATTTTAGAAAACATCTAATTGGTCAAACTAAGTCACATTAATATTTCATCCATTTTCACAATCATTATGTTGTCGTTAGTTTACTACTCATATTTCTGGGATTCAAGCAAATTGAATTTTCTACCACTTAATTGAAGGGACTCCCTTTACCATTAAAACAAAGCCTTGTGAATCATATCTAGTGTCATATTTAATATAGAACAAATGACTAATAAGAAATTAAGACCCCTGGTGACCTGTGTTATGTTTAATTTAAAATCGACTAGTTGCAAAGGATTAATTCACACTCTAATGTCTTAGGGAGAGTCGCAAATTTCCTCCAATGAATTAGCTATATTTGTGGTTTTGTCATTTTTTTCTAATTACGATTTTGATTGAAATTGTTTGAACCATTTGCAATTTTAATGCGAATGTTTGCAACTCCATGTCATCATATCACAACTGGCTAGATTTTAAAATTTCATTTTAAATTTATTGGACAAACTTTGCCACTTGATTACAAAACAATAAAAAAAGAAAAAAGAGAGAGAAATCCGTGTCAATTTAAAGTTTATAAGATGAATTTCGCATTTTCTCCTAATTTTATATACTACGAGTTGCATTCATCATTGTTCTAAAAAAGAAACTTTGCAAAAAATATCATTGGTGGCTGCTTTGCATTGGGCGGTGGTGGCAGTGCTTGTGGCCTTGGTGATTGGCCACACGGAAGTAGACACATCGAATTTATTAACACATATTTTATTTGCGAAAGTAGAATACAAATCCATAAGTGAGGTGGATAGGAGGATGATAAAATGTCAAAACTTAGAATTGTTCGGTAATTATATGAAAGGATTTGATTAATAAAACCTAGACCCTATTTTCCTTACTGGATTTTGTTTTTTTTTTTTGTGTTTAATACTCTACTCTATTTAATATAACCCCTTTACTCATCGAAATAATACTCTGCTCATTGAAATAAATACTCTGCACATTATTTTGTTATAGGAATAGTACTCTGTTCATCGAAATTCCCTGATTAATGTAACCTTTTTACTCATCAGGAATAATACTTTGCTCATTATTTTTTGACATAGGCAACCCGTCCACTTGTAGAAAAGGAAACAAAATTACATTTTTAGCATTTTATATTCCATCAATTTGAGAATTATGACACTAATTTGTTCCACTTCAATTTTAGGACACCAATTTGATAATTTTTGACACATTAACGACTTTTGACGACATTAATTGGAAAATGACATCTCTGACTGAATAATTGGAAATATTTAACATGGTAGCACACTTACGTGTCGCTTATATACATTTTAAAATGACATGACATCCTAGATAAGAAGAATTGAAAACATAAGATCTTTTAAGGAGCTTACAAGTTTAGCCAAACACTCTCTAAATCTAAAAATCATTGAGTATAAAAGCAACATATAGCATACTTCATAAGATATTATAGTTCCATTAAACAGATAAAAGTTGAATTTAAGTATTTCAAAATATTTATGTCTTCTTATAAAGTTTCGACCAAACTATCTGGTTCATACATCCAATCCTAAAAAACACGATAATAACAAGAATAAGCAATCTTTATGTGAAGAACGTAAAGTATGTCAATTTTTTTTCTGGATTTTTGATTTTTTTTTTTTTTTTGCTCTTGTTTATGGCTATCGAGAGGCTGCGAAGAGAATATGATTTTTGCCATAGGTTGTAGTTGTTCTCTTGTCAAATTGAAAATAAGGTGAATGGCATGGTGATGTAGAATAGTTTTGTCCAACAGACCAAATTAAGTATTGCTTAAAATATAAGATAGTATTTTGGTCAAATATCCAAAGGTAAAAATTGAAGTGGAGTGCTAATATCATCTCCAAAAAAAAAAAGGTGCCATTAATCCTATGCATTCAGTGACAACAAAATTATGTTTTCACAAAATATTATTTGCACAATATTAATGGTGACAACTTAGTGTAAAAAAGTAAAAAGATAATGTAAAATTGATAATTAGTGACCACCTACAGTGGCAACTTAATGATAATTGAATTTTGTGACCAAATCCTAATTGCAATTTCTCTCTATCACCAAGTTGTCACTATAGGTGTTCCACTAATTGTTAATTGTTGCCACGAAAACATTAATTATTGTCACTATTGAGTGCATGAAGTAACAAGATATAAGTCCTCACTGAAGAAACTCAATTAGTGACAAAATAGAAAATGTCATCACTTGATATAATTATTGGTAATAATTTTTATATTGTCACTTTTATATACTACCACTAATTTTATTTTTTCTTATAATGATTATCATGCAAATTCATATTTAAACTAGCTAATTTTGTCAAAATAATTAATGATTACTTTTTTCGAAACTTGTCTATTACAATCAATTAATTACATGAAAGGTATATTGCAATTAATCAATTGCATAAATACTTGCAAATTGAAATTTGGTTTTTTTTTTTCACAATTAAAGGTTTCACGATAGGAATAATAGTTAAGAATTTTGAATTAATTGAACTTTTCAATTGGGTTTTAATGTTGACGAGAGCATTTAGATTTTTTTTTCCCCATCAATTGAGAAACAATCAATAAAGAATTCTAAAAATTATGAGAATCAAAAATTTAATCATCACGTGTGGATAAAGTTTTCCTTACTGGCATAATAGAGAAGCGTTAGTAAGGTTAACTTTTTCATTTTTATAGTTTCGATTTATAACTCTCCTTCTATTTTTTAATGCCCTTTCCCGAAATTATCTTCAAAATTCTTGACAATTTTCAAATTATGATTAACTTATGTTAGGCTAGATCATCTATACTGTGCTATGTTTTTCATATAATTTTTATTTTGCCCTTGTATAGATTTTGTTTTTTATTGGCAAGAAACAACACAATCTAATCAATGTTTTTTTTTTTGCAATTCTAGCTTCTAATCCATTTATTATATTCAATCTATTTTTCTTACTGTGTCAATAGCCAATTAAAATCCTTCTTCTTTAGGGAAGAAAATAATTATGGAAACTAAGTTTAATTTAAACACAGTAAATTTACACAATTTATCTGGCCACAAGCATTAAGATTTAGTTGTTAATCAAGATGAAGAATTTCCTAAAGAAGCAGCATTTGCAAGGTTGTTAAGTATAGTTGTCAATATGATACTACTGAGTTATGGTTACTACCCAAAGAACTAGTAGGAAATTTGAAGTGCAAAACCATATAGTCCCTTATAAAAGGAGTACAAACCGAGCATCCCTGTTACATATTTACAAACCATATTATAAGCTTTAACTATGTCTTACAATATGTTGAGAAATATGGATTGTACTTCAAATATGTATTGCAGGCTTGTTAATGTTGGCAGTGGCCGCGAACCACTCGAGCTCGACCAGCTGCTCTGAAGCTATAATAAAACTGATGCCTTGTAAGTTATTTTTGCTCGGCAGTGACACAGGTGTTATGGTTCCGTGTTGCCAAGAGGCTAATGCATTGAATCAATTCGTTGGCCCAAACCGCAATGAACTGAAATCAGTGTGTGTTTGCTTGAAATAGATAGTCGTGGCCATGGGAGTAAATTTGACAAACCCAACCAGTTTCCCCAACTTTGCAACATCACTGTTCCTATGCCCATTGACCCCAATGTCAATTGTGACAGGTTAAATTGAAATTTTCATTACGTGCATTAGCTTGTAATGAATTAATTTCTTCAAGTTAATTATTTGACGAACACTAATTTAGTATATATTAACTACACTCTGGAAAATTCTAGTCCAAACTTTGGTTGAATTCAATAAGTCTATCACACTTTGCTATGTCATTGACAGCTTTTACTAAACTTTAGATCAATTACACGGCAATATAAATAACTTACATGCCACGCGATTAACACTTGTTCGATCGAGCTAGGTTTGACTAGAATTTTCCATGCACTCTTGCCTTGTTATTGAGTAATCTCTATTACGACCTAAATCTTGGGTTTCGTTTTTTCTTCAATCTCTGATGTGTGGACCACAATGTAAGGCAAAAGAAGTTGGCGGCAAAAAAGCTATTTGAGTGAGAAACTAAAAGATGAGTGTACATCTAGGCTTAGAATTTGGTGCAGAGTAGAATTTCCCTTTGGACACTTATATTTGCTCTCCATTTCATTTTCTTAGTCAAGGTTTACCTCGTAATATTTCATTTGAATCAAAAAGAAGTTCCCTAAGCAATTCTACAAGCAACAAATGTTGGTTCCTAAACTGCATAAAATGAAAAATGGTAGTGCTTAAAGAGAAGTTACTATCTCATGCATAATCATATATCAACGTAATTTTTTCAAATCAATTACATAAATGATTTAACTCAATTGATTATCATCAATATTTCAAAAAACATGTCATTTAATATGTTGTCCATTTTCACAATCATTCTGTTGTCGTTAGGGTAGTGCTCATATTTATGGGATTCAAAATAAATTGAATTTTCTACTGTTCAATCAAAGGAACTCCCCTTACCATTAGAACAAAGCCTCGTTCATGATATCCAGTGTCATATTTAATATAGAACAAACAAATAATGAGGAATTAAGGCCCTCGGTTACCGGTGTCATGTTTAATTTAAAATTGACTAGTTGCAAAGGATCAAGTCATGTTCTAATGTTTTAGGGAGAATCACAAATTTTGTCCAATAAATTAACTAGATTTGAGGTTTTGTCATTTTTTTCTAATTACGATTTCGATTGAAAACATTTGAACCATTTGTAATTTTAATTCGAATGTTCGGAACTCAAGGAATTGCATTGACATGAAAACCTATGATGCTGACAAATCAATAACCAACGGCCATACTACGATTGCCATAATAGCACCACTTGCTAGATTTGGACAATTCATTTTAAATTTATTGGACTAACTTTACAACTTGATTACAAAACAATAAAAGAAAAAAAGAAAAAGAAAGACAAAAATCCATGTGAATTTATTGTTTATAAGATGAATTTCGCATTTTCTCCTAATTTTGATGCATTACAAGTTGCATTCATCATTGTTTTAAAGAAGAAACTTCGCATAAAAAATCATGTGTGGCTGCTTTACGTGTTCAGCAATGATGGCGAGCTTGTGGCCTTGGTGATTGGCCACACGGAAGTAGACACATCGATTCCATTAACACACATATTTTATTTACTGGAGGAGAATACAAATACATAAATGAGGTGGACTATAGGATAATAAAATGTCAAAAGCTAGAATTGTTCGGTAATTACATGAAAGGATTTGATTAATGAAACCTAGACCCTATTTTCCTTTACTTGATTTTTTCTTCAATATGGCTGCTTATTTTTATTTAATTTCTTTGAACTTTTATCAAAATTGGGAGCTTAACAATATTGAATCATTCACTGCTTGATAACCTTTTCCTTGTTGTAATAATACTCTACTCATTATTTTATTATCAAAATTGGGAGCTTAACAATATTGAATCATTCATTGCTTGATAACCTTTTCCTTCTTGTAATAATACTCTACTCATTATTTTATTACATAGGCGACCCGTCCACTTAGGAATAATTACATTTTTAGGATTGTATGTTCCACCAATTTGTCCTACTTCAATTTTAGAGCACCAATTTGACAATTTTAGACACATTGACAACTTTTGACGAAATTGATGGGAAAATGACATCTCCGGCCGAGTAATTGGAAACATTAAACATCTCAGCACTTACATGTTGCTTATATGCATTTCAAACTGACATGACATTCGAGATAAGATGAATAAAAAGCATAAGATCTTTTAAGAAGCTTGCAAGTTTAGCCACACACTCTCTAAATCTAAAAATCATTGAGTACTAAAGCAACATATAGTATAATTCATAAGATATTATATTTCCATTAAACAGATAAAAGTTGGAATTAAGTATTTCTAAATATTTATGTCTCCTAATAGAGTTTCAACCAAACTATCTTGTTTATATGTCTAATCCTTAAAAGCACGACAATAACAAGAATAAGCAATATTTATACAAAGAACATAAAGTACGTCAATTTTTTTTATTCTGAAATTTCAATTTTTTTGCTCTTGTTTATGGCTGCCAAGATGCCAAGAAGAGAATATGGTTTTTGCCATAGGTTGTAGTTGTTCTCCTGTCAATTTGAAAATAAGGTGAATAGATGGTGATCTAGAATGCTTTTTTCCAACAAACTAAATTAAGTAACGTTTAGAAGATAAGAGGGTATTTTGGTCAAATATCTAAAGGTAAAATTGAAGTGGGGTGCTAATTAATATCATCTCCAAAAAAAAAAAGTCATTAATTACAAGCATTTAGTGACAACAAAATTATGTTGCCACAAAATATTATTTGCACAATATTAATGGTGACAATATAGTATAAAAAGGTAACAATATAAAATAAAATTAATAATCAGTGACACACTTATGATGATAATTTAGTGACAATTGAATTTTGTCACCAAATCCTAATGACAATTTCTCCCTGTCACCAAATTGTCCTTATAAACGTGTTACTAATTGTTAATAGTGATCAATAAAATATTATTTTTTATCGCCATTAAGTACATAAAGCAATAAGATAAAAATTATTGTTACCAAAAATCCTCAATCAGCGACAAAATAATGGCAATTTTTCATTCCCCATACACCAATAGAAATTAGTTACAATTCTCATTCCCCAAGCACCAGCCTGTCAACATTTTCGAACATCCCACCAATTACATCCCATTCCCATCAAATTACATGAAAACAAACACAGAAACACAAATCTAACACCATAAAAAATACTTAAAACTCTCAATCGCTAAGTACAGCAAAAATGTACTCACGAAAGGCGGTATTTGTAGTGGCATCGGCGGCGAGTTGTGCGAATGTGATAAGCTGTGAACAAGTCATCGCAGCCTTGGGGGCTTGTCGGGATTATCTACGTTGACGAGTCTGTGCTGTCAGGCGACTAACTCGCTCAACAACATGGTTAATTCTAAGGAAGACATCAAAAACTTGTGTGTACCACGTCGAGTTACAAGAAAAAAAGATGAAAAATAATTAATAACAAGCGAAAAAAAATCCCTAGAATGTAATTATTTATCAATCGTCAAGGGCCTTCGCACAATAAATCTAACTCTTCGCTAAATTTAATAAAAATAAACATAATTTTGTAATCATCACATATTCATTAATAAATACCTCATTATTATTTGTTATTTTAATTATGTTTTATATTAATTTACCTATTTCTAATTATCTTCGCTCATTCTTTCTCGCATGTAGCGTGTAGTGTTCTTTCTAATTATGTTCCTATTTTGTTTGCAGAATCTGAGATGGAAGTGACAAATTGAAGGACATGCATGCCAATAACTGCACAGATCAGTGAGGCCAATTAAGTTTAGGAGCGAATAATAATTAAGGAGCAGTAGCCAGTATGCAATTAAAAACTAGACCAATCTTATCCTATCAGCATGGCCAAGCTTGAGGCCAGGGCTGAAGGCCCAGCCGGTTGCTGTTAAGCTTCTTGACATTGAAGGCCTCCAGGGTCACAGAGAATGGCTTGTAAGAGCTCACACACACACACACACACGGTTCGCCGTAACGGTCGCGGGGAACGGAACGGAGGCCATCTTTCCAGTTCCGTTGCATCATCGCGGAACGGTTGCGGCCGTTCTGCACCTTTTGAAATTTAAATATAGAAAATTATATCTAAAATAGATAATTACTAATATGATAATATTTTTTCATAAATCTTGTCATTCGAATTTAAATTATATATATGTATGTGTATATATATAATAAACAATATACATATATGTATATATATAATTGATCCTCAACTTCGTCTCGTTTGTCCATCTATTTCATCTCTGTTTCCATTTCCATTTTGGTTGGAATGCTCTATTCTTGGGTTGGTGTCATGTTCCGACCGTTCCGGTCGTTCCATCCATTCAATTGCCCCGACAAAGCAAAAGAATGGCGGAGCGGCCGTTATAACGCCGCGACGCCTCCGCCCGCAATGAGCACTAGAACAACAGAACGGAGGCCGGCGTTCCGGTTCCGGTCCGGAGCGGCGTTCCAGCAAACGATGCACACACACACTAACACACAATTCTTATTTTTCGCTTCTGCATATGGTGGCGTAGCCATGTATTGCTCAGAGTTGCACCCATGCCAGTATACAATAATAATCTATATGAAGCTATATTTAATTTGTAACCCAATTCAACATATATAATCCCAAATATATTAAGATCCTAGCCTAACATTAGTTGGCTTGGATTTGACCCATAGACTATCAGAACTATATATCAGAACTTTTACTTATTAAGGTACTGACTTCGTGCTAATGTACGAAACTCACTTATCAACTTCTAAAGAATTCATTTGAAATATCATAAGTCTTGTTCAATCATATAAATTGATTATTAATAGGTCAAAACTATACACATATATACGTAAATATACATGTTGAAATTTCAATCATATAATTTATGTTTTATTTTTATTTCTATATTTACCTAAAGAAGCTCTCGTCCAGTGACAACTGGTCCGCGAATTCGAGGTTTAAAAAGTTTGAAATCAAACGTCTTTTCATAAATAAATGGTGATAACATTCAAATAAAGACTTTATTATGTTTCATCTCTATAATTTATTTTCATATATTTTCATAAACACAAATACATTTTCAATATAGACAACGACCACCATTTTCATTTGCATATCTATAACTATCAACTTCAAGTGCAATAAAAATGTTTTGACAAAATAAGATAAATATCATCAATTTTTAAAATGGTACGAAACTAATTTAGAAGTGATTAAAATCAATTAAAAGAAATATTTTGTGTTTATTGTCTCAAATGATACATAGATTCATTATTAACTAAATGGCACAAAAAAATAATAACACACAATAATTTAACTGAAGAATTTTCATTCAAACACTATTGAATGATGTGACGAAAAAAATATAAACAACAAATTATATCTCTTCTAGTAAACTATTGCTTATAGTGCTGTTAATCAATAATTTATGCACCGTTGGTTGGTTCCAACTATATTTTAATTTTTACCTAAATTAATAAAAATATAAAAAAATATAAATATTAGAAATATAATTCTTAGCAGTACTCTAATAATCATTTAAGATGAACTTTTAGGTAAATTAAATAAAATTAAAAATCATAATTTTGATGAACAATTCATTGAAAGAAAATATGTATATATATGTCCCTTGAAAAGACAAACATTATATATAAATACACGTCAAAATTGCATATCGGTTTGAATATGTAAAGAGTAATATATAGCGGATGTGTTAATTTATTTGCAAGCCTCAATGAGCCTTTTGTAATAAATGGAAATTAGTCATGTTTTCAACCAGTCGAAAATAACAATATGGTATCTTGAAACTTTTTCAGTTTTAAGATTTCAAGAAAAAAAAAAAAAAACTCTCGAAAATCTATGTGAGGAAATGAAAGAAGAAAATTGGATAATTAAATTGCAAGTAATATATTTAGATACAAGCATGATTAACAAAATTACCATTGTCGAGAATCAATGCTACAAAATATGGAAAGAATATTAGAGGATAATTAATTTTTATTTATTTAGATGGGAAGAGGATAACTCAGTTGAAAGAATTTAACATAGATAAAAAAAAAAAACATGATTAATAGAATATTCAAACAAATTTAATATAGATAGTTCAACAAACGGAAACGGGCCATAAAAGCTACATTCTCTTCATGAGAACGTTTTTCTCTCTTCATGAGAATCTATCCCTAGTGGCTTGTGGGAGGCCTTTGATCTCAGTCATCGGCGTTACACATCAAGATATTTTGTCATCCCTGTAGTCAACTCCATTTCTCTTCTATTATCTGTAATTGTGATACCCCGACCCTTTTTATGAGGTATATTATTATATTATCATTAATATCATTGTAGATATTATTGTTAATTGATATTACAATTATTATTTTATGATTATTACTTCATCATCATCATCATCATTATTATTATTATTATTATTATTATTATTAGTAGTAGTAGTAGTAGTAGTAGTAGTAATAGTAGCACTAAAATCTTATTGGGCTTTGGTTTATAAGGCTAATCCTATTAGGCTTAGAATTATCAGGCTAATTCTATTAGGGATAGGAATACTTCATGACCTATAAATCCTATAGTGTATCAAATTAGGATTTAGCATTGTATTAATTGGACACTTACGATTATAAACACAACCTAGAGAAATAAACCAAGAGAGTGAATAGAAGCAAGACCCGACAACCGTTAGTACCACACGACTTGAGCATCGGCATTGAATTTTGGCTTAGTAATCCTTGTAAGTCCCTAACCCCCATTCCGTGTGTAATGTCTTACCATAATTGGAACCTTATCACCCATATTTTAATTCGTTGAATGCTATAGAGACACTTTGATTTTACTTGATCCCACCATTGAATTCCTATTCTGCATGATGAGGGGAAAGAAAAAAAAAGAAGAAGAAGAAGAAGAAGCCTAATGGGGATCCTTTCATCCATATTTTAATACATTGAAGGTTATAGACAAGTTGGCTTTTCAATTCTACCATTCAATTCATGTTTCTGCATGTTGATAATAAAAACCTAATTAAGCATCTATGGACCTATTCTTATTTACATACACATTAGCTAAGTATCGGAACATATAATTGCTATCGTAATATTGATTGGAATTTTATTTATTTGGGAAAGAATGATTTCATTAAACATGGACTACCTATATACATATAGATACTCGCATATATATCGCCACACCGTTAGTAAGTATATTATTAGATTTTATAATTTGGAATACAATGAATTCTTTTTCAC
>CM047870.1:17552094-17692614 GCA_026212405.1 Petrea volubilis
GGCTAAAAATCCATGGCCAAATAATTTTTTTTTTTGGCACCAGGTATGGTTTGAACTAGGGATATAAACGAGTCGAGCCGGCTCGCGAGCCTGACGATCCGGCTCGACCAATGTTCGAGCTCGAGCCTGATTTGTATAATTATCGAGCTGAGCTCGAGCCTAGTGTTTCTTGTTCGTAAGTTCGCGAGCCGGTAGTATTTTAATATTTATTTAATTATATATATAATATAATTATAAAAAAATAAAAAAAACTTTGAGTCAAATTTGGTTTTAGTCAAAATCCCTACACATCCCTCACTTTGTCTTGGGGGAGTTTTGTTAAATAGCCTTTTCAAGTTTCATTTTTAATTAAATAGCCTTCAAGTTTTAATTTTGAGGTAAATAGCCCTTTTGTTTATTAATCTTAATTAATAGCCAATTAAACTTAAATGGGGTTTAGGTAAATATTTGTCTAACCTTTAACGTTTATATTTTAATCCCCAAAATCAATTGAATTGCAAAAAAATCCCTAAAACAAAAAAAAAACAAGAAAATAAAAACACATTCACAAACCGCACAAATACAAGCATTAACAACTCAAATTTAATTGTATTTCAAAATTAATCAAAGAATCAGTTTGCCCATATTGAGAGGAGTTAATTAATGGAAATTTTTTTGAGAAATTCTAACTAAAGGTGGTGAAACGGCGGCAACGGAGTGTGTTCTTTGTTGTTGCCCTTTCCACCGCCTCCGACCAAAAATTCACATTTTTTTTTCATAAATCAACTCCTCTCATGATGGGCTAGCAAACGATGTCTTCAATTTAAAATTTTAACCAAGTTTTATGGTTTTATTTGATGTGTGTGTGCGTGTTTGTGCGTGGGTTTTTCCTTTTTCTGTGCCTGTCATGTTTTTGGGTTTGGGGATTGACTGTGGGTGGGTAGGTGAAAAGAATTGAATCGAAGATCGCTTGAGCGATCAAGTGATCGATTAAGCGATCATGTATATTTTACAAACTATCACTTAAGGGACATTAAATATCAATTTACCTAAAACCAAAAAAATATAAGAAAATTTAACTATTTTTCTTGTAAATGAGAAATTAAACATATCTTGTGGATATATTATAGTGTTAAAACAATAAATAGTCAAATTATAAACTTCATCTTGTCAAATTATACACATTTCTCATGATAGTGGTTATGTTTTATAATCATTAGGGCTATAGTAAATACAATGAATTAAGAAGTTATATTGAAACAATCTAGTTGGTATTAAATTCATGAAATATCATATTTTACACTATAATTGGTAAAATTATACCGATTTTTCATATAACAATCACAACTTGTGGTCATATTGGCCAAAGTATATACAACAAACTTTGAAGTTATATGGGAACAATGTAGTTATTTATTGAATTTATGAGATGGGATCATACAAAACTCAAAGTTGATCTACATATATCCCCAAATGATTGATCTACTTATAAAATCCGCTCGTACAAGCTTAAAAGTGAAAAATATAAGGGGTCGCTTGAAGAGATCTGACAATTGATCAAGCGATTATGAGTATTTGACACATATCCCTTGAGCGACGCAATGTGATTGCTTCAAATAATTACGCACATAACGTGGAAAATAACAAGAGATTTTAATTATTTTCTTTGAATGTAGTTACTTATATCATTAGAATAATGAAATATCATGTTTTATGCTGTAATTTGTAAAATTATACCAATTTAAAAACAATCGTTTAATCGACATGCAATATCGCTCAATCAATATGCCATATCGCTCAATCAACATACTATATCGCTCAATCGACATAGCATATCGCTCAATCGACATGCTATATCGCTCAATCGACATGCTATATCGCTCAATCGACATACTATATCATTTAAACGATGTGTGATCGATGAAGAACAATCGCTTAATTGACATGCCATATCGCTCAATCGATATGCCATATCGCTCAATCAACATACTATATCGCTCAATCGACATAGCATATCGCTCAATCGACATGCTATATCGCTCAATCGACATGCTATATCGCTCAATCGACATACTATATCATTTAAACGATGTGTGATCGATGAAGAACAATCGCTTAATTGACATGCCATATCGCTCAATCGATATGCCATATCGCTTAATCGACATGCTATATCGCTTAAGCGATGTGTGATCGATGAAGAACAATCGCTTAATCGACATGCTATATCGCTTAAGCGATGTGTGATCGATGAAGAACAATCGCTTAATCGACATGCTATATCGCTTCATCGACATTCCATATCGCTCAATCGACATGCCATATCGCTCAATCGATATAGCATATCGCTCAATCGACATGCTATATCGCTCAATCGACATTCTATATCGCTCAATCGATATGCTATATCGCTTAAGCGATGTGTGATCGATGAAGAACAATCGCTTAATCGACATGCTATATTGCTCAATCGACATGTCATATCGCTCAATCGACATAGCATATCGCTCAATCGACATTCTATATCGCTCAATCGATATGCTATATCGCTTAAGCGATGTGTGATCGATGAAGAACAATCGTTTAATCGACATGCTATATCGCTTAATCGACATGCCATATCGCTCAATCGATATGCCATATCGCTCAATCGACATAGCATATTTGTCAATCGACATGCTATATCATATAAGTTATAAATTTATTTATTTACAATTCGATCCCCGTCCAACTCTAAACTTGTTAGTTTCACTTAATTAACCTTTAAATTATGCCACATCAGATATTTGACTTTAAAAAAAAGGAAAAAATAAATTGAGGGCTATTAAATTATAAAAAAAAAAACTTGAAAGGTCGAATGAACAAATTTTCTCCTTTGTCTTCTCTCTCTCCACTCCACCGTCGATTAAGCGATTGTTCTTCGTGGTTGGAATCGCTTGACCACTTTTGTCCAATCTACCAAAACAACAGCACCAAAAAAAAATGAGTTGGACGTTTATCTTGCAGGTTTATTTGATTAGCTTTGGCACTAAAATGGGCAAATTTACAGCTTTAATTGATTAGTTTTAATTGTAAGAGAGGCAAAAAATTTCAAGTTCTCGGGCTCGAGCTCGAGCCCGAGCCGAACCTGAACATATAGCTCGAGCCCAAGCCGAACCCGAACATATACCGTCGAGCTCGAATCGAGCCAGTCGAGCCGAGCCGAGCCCGAACATATGTTCGAGCCGAGCTCGAGCCTCAAATTAGGCAGCTTGTCGAGCTCGAGCTCGAGCTTGAGCTCAAGTTAATTGGTTCGAGCTCGAGCTCGAGCCTTGAAAAAAGACAAAAGCTCGGCTCGGCTCGGCTCGTTTACATCCCTAGTTTGAACTCTCAACCTTTTAGTTAAAGTTAGAGCATTGAACCACTATACCACTTTAATTTTTTGTTTAATAATTAATTTTTGCTATACTTAAGTAATATATGTATATTATATATATTGATATATATGATAAATGATTCGATATATTACATACATATAAGATTAGATATACTTATATATATATGTTTATTTATATATAATTAGATGTATATATATTAGATATATGTGTACATATATAACATATATTAGATATATAATATACTGATATATGTTTATTTCATATAGATGATTGATATATAGTATATATGATTAGATATATAGATATATATATTAGATCGATATATACGTACACTACATTTATAACATATATTAGATATGTTATATATAGATATATAGTTATATCATATAAAGTATATATTGAGGATTATAATGTACATATAATATATTAATATATATGAGATACACATTGACATATACATATATTGATACATGTATATATGACATATATACTTGGACATATATATATACATATATTGATACATATCAGATATATGATATATATATTGATACATATATGTATATATACACATATATTGATATATATACTTGAATATAAATTTATCCGTGGTATAAAAAATAAAAAAATGAAAAAAAAATTAGGCCGTGGCTAATTTTTTTTTCATTTTTTTTATTTTTTGCACCACGGATAAATTTTTGTTACAATTTTGGTTTTTGATATTTTAATTATCTAAATATAAATTATCTATATATACTTGGACATATATATATATATATATATTGATACCTATATATATGATATGTATACTTGACATATATATATATATATATATAATACCACACATATACGAAGATATTGGCAAATGATCACGAATTAAAGTTGCTATTATCTAAATATAAATTATATAAATAGATTTTTGTTATAATTTTTGTTTTTGATATATTAATTTATTAAATATTTGTCATAAAAAGAAAAACTGAATATTGAAGGATAAAGTCAAAGGTAAATATCTTTAATTTAAAAAAGAATAATTGGTTAATAATTTATAAAAAATACTAAAATTAAATTACAAAAATTGATAAAACTAATGAAATTTATTAGATAATTTAAATTTAAAATACTGCAAAAATATATTTTAAGTATAAAAAAACCATTCAATAACTAAAGAATTCATTTGGCGCAACGGTTACATGCTCTAATTACAACACCAATGTCTCGTGTTCGACTCTCCTTGAGCGCAAAAAAAAACAAAAATGCTTGGGGGGACGCGGGTTCAGGTCCGGATGCGGGCGTGGGCGTGGGTTGCGGGTTTGGGTCATGATTAGCCTTTTTTTCCCCCCCAATAGCCACGGCCTGATCGTGTCTAATCCGTAGCCTTTAGCCACCGCCGGGCATTTTAACAATTAAGTGGCCAAATTTGGCCACGGATGGACCGTGGCTAATCTGTGGCAAAGGCCAGGCCGTGGCTAAATTTAAGCACGCCACTTTTAGCCACGGATTTTTGCCAAATCCGTGGCTAAAATCCGTGGCAAAATATGATTTTTCTAGTAGTGTCTGTAAACCCGATACATGAAATATACACAAATGCATCTTCAAATTGTTCTTCTTCCTCACTTTAACATGGTATCAGAGCCTTAGGGCTTTCATTTGTGATTCTGAGCCTAGAATATTTCTCTTGCAATTCTGCGTTTTATTTTCTTTTAACTTGGATTGATTAATACCGTGCCCTGTTTTGATTGTGGCTTGATATGTGTTGGTATTCACCATGGCGAATTCGAATGATGAAGCTCTCCTAGTTCATAGCTCTGATCATCCAGGTATATCGCTTGTTACAATACCGATGAATGGGAAGAACTTTCTTATGTGGCGTAGATTTTTCAAAATTGCTTTGGATGCTAAGATGAAACTTGGATTTATAGATGGATCTATCCCTAAACCGGGAAGTAATGATCCTATTTTTTGTCAATGGCGAAGGGTTAATAGTATAGTGATATCTTGGATATTGAATTCGATTTCTAAAGAGCTTGTGCAAAGCTTTCTATATGCTAATGTTGCAAGAGAATTGTGGGTGGATTCGGAGCAGAGGTATGGATAGTGTAATGGGCCACTGTTGTATCAAATTAAGCGGGAATTCAGCTCTATCTCTCAAGGCAACTCGACTTTGGCAGAATACTTTAACAAATTGAAAGCGCTTTGGGATGAGCTAGCCTACTTTCATGTTGCACCACAGTGTGTTTGTGGATGTACTTGTGGGGTAATACAGTTTTTGGATGATACTCAGTCCTCAGACATGTTGATTCAATTCCTTATAGGGCTTAATGATAGTTATGAGGCAGTTAGAAGCTAGATTTTGGTTATGGAACCACTACCATCAGTCAACAAGGCTTATTCTATTGTTCAAAGGGTGGAGTCCCAACGTGAAGCTCACATTAGCTTCAAGAAGTTACTGAAAACAGAGCAATGATAGTAAGAAACTACAGTTTCAAGTCACAAGGGCGTGGCAAGGTAAACTTCAAAAATAAAAGTGATAGGTTTTGTGAACACTGCAATATACCTGGACGTACTAGGGATTCATGTTTCAAGTTGCATGGGGTACCAGAGTGGTACAAAGACTATAAGGAAAACAAAAATCCTAATGGATATTTTGGACAACATAAAGAAAAAGAAGTTGCTGGAATTGCTGGATACTATAAGAGATTTGCTAGAAATGCTGTGAATGAAGCAAAAACGCCTCTTGAGCAAAGTGATGAGGGAGGAGGAAAAGGCTAGAACAAATCTATTGCTACAATCATACAACAAGAGATTGCCAAGTACATGAAACATACTAAGGCAGGAGCTAATGAACATGTGAATTTTGCATTGAACTTCATAGGTAACACCTTTAATTATACTCCTGCGTGCTTTAAGAAGAAGGATTTTGGATTATAGATATTAGGGCTTCAAGTCATATGTGTTCTAGTCTCATTGTTCTTGAATTTCCCTACACACCATCTAGCTGTACTCCTGTCATCTTACCCGATGGATCCACCAAATCTGTAACACACATTGGTCAGTTTACTTTAACACCTAATATCATCTTAACCAAAGTCTTGTATATCCCAGATTTCAAATATAACCTACTTTCAGTAAATCAGTTGAGCAAGCAGTCTAACATTGTGTTCTATTACTTCCCTACTCACTGTGTGTTGCAGGACCAGAAGACTACGGAATTGCTAGCTATTGGTAGAGTTTTTGGACACTCTATGTGCTGAATAAGACTTCTCTGCATTGTACCCTTTCCCATTCCTCTAATTCTCATTCAAATGTTCTTTCTTGCTTACTTGCAAATTCTAATAGTTGTTCCAATAAGATCAAGCAAGATCAGTCCGTTGAGAGTGCTTGCCATAGGTTTTACAACACAAAACAATGTAATTTCTCTCAAGACTTGAATAAAAAGCAGTTAGTTGATCTTTGGCATAAACGATTGGGCCATACTTCAATTACTACCATGAGTCACTTGCCTATAATTCCATCACAAGCTCATATTGAACCTTCTCCTTGTGAAGTGTGTCACCTGTCTAAATAGCACAGACATCCTTTCACCATGACCATTATCTAAACTACTCGTATCCTTGGGTTACTGCACATAGATCTTTGGGGCCCTTACAAAAAAAATTAAGCATTTTTGGTGCACACTACTTTCTCACAATAGTAGATGACTACAGTAGGACTACTTGGACTTATCTCTTACCCCATATACAACTCACAGCAAGCACTATTCTTACTTTTCTTAATATGGTCACCACTCATTTTAGACACAAGTCAAAGCCATTAAAACTGATAATGGGACTGAGTTCCTAAATTCTTCATGCCAAGCCTTGTTTTCTGACAAAGGAATTATACACCAAAGAACCTATCCCTATACTCCCTAACAAAATGGGGTAGTAGAATGAAAGCATAAATACTTGTTACAGGTGGCAAGAGCACTCATGTTTCAATCAAAACTCCCACCAAAGTTCTGGGGAGAAGCTGTGTTGATAGCTAATTTTTTGATCAACAGATTACCTAGATCCATCCTCCACTGGAAAACCCCTTTTGAACTCCTATATAACAAGCCACTTGATTATACTCAACTCAAAACCTTTGGTTGTCTATGCTTTGCTGCCAACACTAATCCACATAAAGATAAGTTTGAAGCAAGAGCTCACAAATGCATTATGGTGGGATATTCTCCCAATCAAAGGGGCTACAAGCTGTATAATTTGAACACTCATACATTGTTCTCATCCAGAGATGTGCAATTCCATGAGACCATATTTCCATTCCATGATCTCAATAGCCTTGAAGTTATTCCTATTCCTGTTCCAATCCTTGACACTTCTAATAGTTAGCAGAATTAGTTAGAGTTAGTTACAGTGTAAGCGGGTAGTTAGGAGATAGTTAGTCAGTTAATTGTTAGTTAGTTAAGTCTAACTAATTCTGTAGTAAAGCTAACTTGTATATATAGCTACTCTGTAACTAACTTGTATATATAGCTACTCTGTAACAAACTCTAACTAATTCTGCTAACTAACTCTAATAATTAAGTACACGTTTACAATATTGTTGTTCTCTAATTTTGTAATTTAATAGTAAAGCTCTTGCTGCAGATTTAATAACATAATTGTAAAACAAACTTCCACAGCTCTTGATCAGAACATTTTATTTTTTATTTTTAATTTCTAGCGTTAGATACTCAATTTGTGGTGTTATTTGGTCTCTTCTCTTAATAGGAGTAACCTTCTAGATTTCTTAGTTTGAATTTATAAGCCTACACATATATGTAAAGTCCTATGATTTTCTTAGTTATAATTTATGCAAGTGCTGAAATGCAATACCACATAATAGTTTTGCCTTTGAATATCCAGTCTAAAAGTTGATTTGAGTAAAGAGAATTGCGTAAAAAGTTTAGAGAAACTTCAAGAACAATAGTGGAAAGCAACCTGAGGAACGAGTCCAATTGGGATTTTTCAGTATCTCTTGGCTACATATATTTCCTACTCCTGGGCGTTCTCCTTACATGCTGACCAAATAACAACACAAATTCCCAAACAAGCAAAAACTAAAAAAAGCTAACCAGGTACAACTAACTTTGACAAAGAATTAGGAAATATAAACAATATTAACTACCACAGCTATGGAATGGAAACAATAGCGCTCATATCAACAACTATTTTAATCCGCATGATATTCTAAATAAAACACTCATATAGAACCACTAGCAACCAAATTCACAAGCAATATTTACTACCCTATGACAATACAGATACAACAAACACAAAAAACATTACAAGATAGCACCGCATTACTTATACGCTAAAACCACTTCGTCAATTTTTATTTATCTTAAGTAGAGCACAAACACGCTAAAAAGCTTAGTTATTACAATGAAATTTCACTATATCATTCACTCATATTACACCACACGCTAAAAAGCATCCTATATACTAAATTGGTTCACTAAACACCATCCTGATGACAATAAATATGTATTCTTAACTTTTAATATATATAGTCACTTCCACCTCCCTTTAAGCAAGGTCCAACAATGTTCCCAGTAACTTTTTGTGTATGCTCAAAAACCCAATATTAGAAACGTGCTCCACCCATAATCATATCCAACAAGCAACCTAAAATATACAAATGCTAATACTACCTCTCGTAAGTCAAAATAACCCATAACAACAAAGAGCCAACATGCCCAACAATATTCTTGGTACTAATTTCTATACACTCAAGCAACCCAATAATAGAAACTTGCTACACCCACAAACACATTCAACAAGCAACCTAAACCAAACAAACACTAATACTATTATTTATAGCTCAAAATAACCAAAAAACATGAAGAGCCCAAAAATCATGAGAAACCTACGTTAGAATAAATAGGCTGTAAAAATAATAGCAAGACCTATATATATATATATATATATATATATATAAATGGCAAAGCAGTAACACAAAATCACAATATACTTGATATGTAAACAACATCTAATTCAATTATCGACACAACCAATATAGCCAAGCATAAAATACGGACACAAATATTCACATAACTAATATAAAAAACACAATCGAACACAGGCCAACTAATAACAAATTTACTGCATTGTTTACCACTTCAGTACAATAGAAACAACTATAGCACAAACTTCCGCATGGCTGCAGAACCAAAAACACAACAAAGACAAACATAACCAGTAATAGATTACAATCACTTTTCATAAGTCAATTATTATTTATCAAATTGTTACTTTTCATTATCAAGTCCTTCAATAAGAGATGCTATGTAACCTAGAAACCAAAAGATGCCAGTCATGGTCTACAAAAGTCGCACTCAGTCTGTGTCTTGCTCACACCTGAGGCAGACCATGGCATCAGAACCTGCGTAGGTTATACATGTTGAAGCAGGGTTGCTTTAACATATCACAAAGAAAATACACATTCTTAAGATTTTTTAGCTTGAAATTTTTCCATACAAACCTTCCACCTTACTATGATTGCGTGCTGTTGATACCTGCCAAAAGTGTCTCGGATTCAAAAAGCCTGAGTGTGCAAGTTTCTGTGCACCTGCGCAAAAGTATGATGATACAATGAGTTAACAACCTCGTTGTATCTCAAAACTATAGAAAATTTAGGATTTTGGCAATTGTATGCAAGTTAGTTCTTTCACTCTCATTTCAAATTAACAATAATGCTTGACCTGGTTACATAAATGGCATACTTCAAAATCACTGCCTAAGAGGAATCATGGAAAAGGCAATTCCACGAAGACTACTAAACAAAACTTCCTTTACTAAAAAAGCCATCTTAAACGCAACCCAAATTTTTATTTCAGCTGATATTATAATAATTATTTTAAAAAATAGGCAAGAAAATTAGTATCTAGCAGCAAATGGACCAACTAATACTATAAATACAAATAGATAAATAAAATTTACCAAAAATAATGAGGGAAAAAAAATCATGACACCATATGTGCAATCACATATGAGGAAGGGAAAAAGAAAAATTAATAAGAGAACAAAAACCAAATAGATGAACAACTAAAACCCCAAAATCAAAGTTAATAGAAAAAATATGTTTCTAACTGGCCAAAACACACACACACACACGCCACACCGAATTTACAGCGCGATCACATGAAAAATACACTAGCGATTGAGAACAAATATAATAACACAAAATTAATTAATCGCAAGAGCCGATAAAGCAAATTGAAACAACTGTTAATCAATCAACGGATGCATTTAACAAAAACATGTAAATTTAACCAAAAAAAAAAATGATATCAACATTACACGGTAAAAAAAAGAATCAGCCTAAAAAAACACGAAAAACACGAACCGTGGATAATCAGTTATCGGATAACTCGGATGTATGATCATCAATGATTGGTTTTCGTCTATAGAAAGTTATGTCCACATGGACCATACTGCATATGAACAAAAAAATAAATATTTTTTAAATAAAAAATAATAATAATTTTATATATTTTTAAAATATATTAAAATGTAAAATTTTTATTTTTATTATTATAAAATTATTATAAAATTATTATTATTATTATTATTATTATTATTATTATTATTATTCTAATTAGAATGAAATGAATTTTTGTATGCTATATATATGTATATAATATTATGTATTATATATAAAAAAATTTTAAAAATTAAAAAATATTAAAATTTTCAATAAATAAAAAACGTATTATTATGATTAATTATTTTTATTTGAATTGTTGTATGATATAAATATATAATGTAATGAATTATGACAACAAAGTGAACACAGCTCAACGGTAAGAGAGTTGTTTGTCAACCGAGAGGTCGAAGGTTCGACTCCCAGTGGCCCCAAAAGCTGGGACAATTTCGGGCGAGAGGACACACGCGCGCGCGAGCTGGGGCGAGGTCCCGTGTTCGACTCCTAGGTTGGGTAATTGAAAATATATTCTCAAAAAATATAATTTAAATTTCGGCGGAATTTCCCGCCGAAAATATATTTAATTAAAAAAAATTAATAAATAAATAATAATTTCGGGGAAATTCCGCCCAAAATTTAAAAAATTAAAACAATATATATATATATATATATTTTTTTTTTCCCGCCGAAAATCCGCCGAAAAATCACTACCGACGAAGGTTTTTTCGGGAGATTGAATCCGCCGAAAATCCACCGAAATTTATTTTTTGCGCCGATAATCCGCTGAAAATTTTGCCGAAAAAACTGTATTTTCTTGTAGTGGAGAATAAAAAGTGAGTGGGTAAAATGTGAGAGAAAGCAGTGACATATATGTATACGACGTCGTTTTCTTATAAAGGCAGGAATCCAGTGTAACTATTGGCTGAAGGGAGCGTGAACTTGGGCGACGAAATGAATTTCTAATTAGAGACCTTCACTCATATATCTAAGAGTAATAATTAACATTTTTATTGAAAGATTAATTCCAATTTGGAAAAAAGTTTCAACATAAAAGAATATTTATATTATATATTAATGTGAAGGGGTTTGACTTTTTCTTTGGTGTGTGCAATTTTGATTTGTGTAAAATGCCTTTTTAAGTATTTATCTCTTTTTAATTCACTCCCTTTTTCCTAAAAACATGTTCTTTTTCTTTTCTTTTTTATTCTTGTTATTTATTTTTTAATCAAAGAGTGATTTATTTTTAAATTTATTTTGTAATCCACCATAAATTTAACAAATACATTTTCAATAATTAAAAAGATATTATAAATAATAAAACTATTAAAGAAATATATATATATATATATATATAATTCATGTGGAATTTAACCAAAAAAAAATATTTCTATAGTTAAATTTAACTATTTAACCAAATTATATATATATATATATATATATAATTCATATGGAATTTAACCAAAAAAAAATATTTCTATAGTTAAATTTAACTATTTAACCAAATTATATTTATTTGTATTTTATATACGCATCAAGTGTGCTTGATAACCTAATTTAAGTAATTAACTGAAATATCAATAGATAATAAAACACTAAATTAAATTAAAGAACACGTATTTTCATTCCACATTTTAGCAAATTAATTTGTGAAAAGTTGAAAGGAGGGCTTACTAGTCATTAGACAATAAAATAATATTTTATTAATTAATGAAAAAAAAAGTTGTCATTTTCAACAAAAAAGTGCGATGTGGAGTGGCTTTATGCCTTTAACAACCCCCATCTTTCGTAAGAAACATTCCAAACATATCCATTTTCCTTGTTTCACACACTGTTTTCTGATCAACTTTAGTAGTGCCGTAGTGGCAGCGTCCTTAATTATTCTATTGATACTGGCATTCTTCGCGATTTCAATCCGCATTTCCTCCCCCCCCCTCTCTCTCTCTCTCTATCTCTTCGGTACAAGTCCCTGTTTCTCTCTCTTTCCCTCCTTTTTTTGGCACAAGTCTCTGTGTCTTTCTCTGCGTACATGTGTGTGTATATATATGTATATATACAGATATATATGTATGTGCATATCACATTCTCGTAGTGTTTACGGCAATGTCGGACGGGATGATGGTGAAGGTAGTCAAATCCGAGCCGGAGGATTTGTCATCGCTGTACGACCTCGAGTACAGGGCCAGTGAGGACGACGCCTGGTACAGTGTGTGGGTCGTACTGGACGGCCTCGCCGGCACACTCACCGTTAAATATTTGTGCTCGCCAGAGGTGTACAAGGTGGTTTTATCCGCCGGCAGGTTCGAGACGGAGGCTCAAATAGACCACCTGGTGGGGCGGTTCCGACCAGTTTCGGCTCAGTTGCAGGATCATCAGTGCGGGAAACTGGCCGTCGGCGCCGTCGTCTGCGCCGCGCACGGCACCAGCGACGATGACCTGAGGTTCTACGACGCCGTTGTTGAAGCGGTGAGATGATTCTATTCTCTAATCTACCCTTTTTTTCGCCTCTTTTTGATATTATTTTTCAAATGTTACTTCTGTTTTGGGTCCTCTGTAGGGATTGGGTTTTGGCTGGTTGCTCGGGAAATTGATATTCTGTTTTGAAGTGGTTTTATTGTGTGAAAATGGTGAAACAGAAATCACGTAACTTAAAATGCGATCACGAATGCCTTTCATAATACTGTATGAAGAAAAAGGACATGAAATACACTAAATAGAAATCTTCAAGCAGAAAACTGGCCATTTCTCTAGAAATCATCATGTTTTGCATAGCTTTCTTGTTTTGCAATTTTGATTTAAGTACTGGAGAATAATGCTAGAATTTGGCATGCTTGTTGCCTTTTATTTGAAATTTCTTGGTAATTTGTGTGTGTAGTTTTCATGGCACCACACTGTAGCCATCTAAGAGTTTCCTTGTCGAGCTCTGTAGCGTTTTGTACGATTTAGTTTGTTTTCAGCATCAAAATCTGCAATATTATTTCCACATTATAACTCAAGCCTTCTTTTTGTTTCGTTTTCTGTTTTGTGAAGAATTAATAAAAGCAATTAGGAACTTCTAACTGAAACTGTTCTTGTTTTTCTGCGGGATATGGGCTACGAATTTCTTTTCTGAGCCCTTCATTTTTCTTTGAGGGATGGCCCCTTCGAGTTGGCTTATGGCTAGGGTCCGTTTTTACATACATGTAGTCTAATGTTAAATTATAACCTTCTGTGCTATAGGATATATTTAAAATAATTCGTGCTAAAATATTTTTAACCTGAGATGGTCATTTAACATTTTATTACTCGACAACTTTTCGACAAAAACATTCTTATCGCTAAGTCTGTACTGTGTAGTTCAGATATTAGATCAAAACATGAGGCAACTTAGCTTCATCTATTTAGGTTTTGTATCACAATAATTAGCAATCTTGGTATAAATTATATAATTCTGTTTTCAAATCTGTAGGTCTTGTTTCCTTTTCCTGACTTCCAAAATAAGGCTATGTTTCCTAAAATTTCTGGTTTTTCATCACAAAAACAGTGTGATGTCGCTAACTTCGACCACCACATTTAAGGGCAAAGTTTTACAAAAATACTTTAGCTTTTTAAGCCTCAGCTAAATAAATGTTCATGTGCCTCATTTTGTGATGCATATATTTGTTAAAATAAAATATGTGCACATACATGTAATAAGAGTTGAAAATAATTAATAGCCTTTACTTTTCACATGTGTGAATTTGTCCAAAACTATAATTTCTTAAACAATGATAGCCTGCACCTAAAGCGCATAAGCAATTGATAATTTGATAGCGTCATTTTAGGAAATGAAATTTAGGTGATTGGCATCTCAACGTACTAGATACAAGCCGGCACTGCTTTCTATTGTTGCAATTTTGATTTATCTAGTATACTCAGATATCCTCAAGCATATGTGCTATTTGATCATAAAGTGCTAAACTATTTACAGAGAACATTTTCTGGCACTGTAAGACTTGAGAGTTATATGATGTAAAGATCTTTGTGATGTTTAAGGGAGATCAAGCTGGTTTAATTTATTATTTTTTGGTTTTCTGATACTCAAATCCCTTCATGTTGTTTCGTCCTGTATTTGCTAGGTGAACCGTCAGGCGCATTCATTTAATGGTGGAGATGAGGAGTGTTTGTGCACCTTTGTGCTATTCTGGCAACATGGACGTGGTCGTGGTACTTTAACCTCTGCTAACATTGCAAGCATATGCCTTGTGGAACCTGTTGCTCAAATTGATCCTAGAATCTCTGCCTTTGCCATAATGGCTAAGGAGAAAATCACTTCTTCGAAGCCTATGTCAGTTTTTGACACTCTTGGTTCAGCAACTACAGGACCTGATACAGGCAGAAACAATACCTCTGTATCTTTTGAAAAAAAATTAGAATCATCTCAAAATGGACTCGTGGTAAGACTAAATGTTGAATTTGTGAATGCTACTGTTTTTAATCACCTTTTATTTTTGGGATTTGATAGTATATCCTGTTTGTAGGAGATGGAGACTAGCATGAGGCTCGAGAGTCTGACGTGGAAAAGTGAAGGTTTATTGTTTTGAATGTCATCGACAATCTAAATGCACAGGAATCTTGTCATGAAACTTTATTCGTTACTACTTTAAGGAATTATGTTCTTGTGCTGTTTGGTTTTAGGTGCACTAGCAAGATGTGCTATAATCTATAATGAGAAGTGAAAACCCCGCCTATTATCCTTGATATTTAAATGGAAGAATTTCATTTTAAGAGGGTCGTGTCTGAATTCTTTTTACATCTTTTCTTGCTTTTCTCTTCCTTCATTTTTTATTTTCATTTTCACAATGCAGATACAGGGAGGATTAGCAATTATAACCACTTGAATAGTCAAGATGAAGATTTAGGACCGGAACCTTGCAATGTTGATGGTTTGGCTAAAGCTGATGGTCAACATGTCATACTAATCAATAACTTGGAGAAAGATTTAACCCCTTCATCGATCAAGAAATTCATTTACAAGAAAACTACTATTCTACCACAAGCATTTGTTTTTCCAAGATTTGTGTCAGAACCATTTGCAAGAGGAGCCATCATGGTGGACTGTATAAGGAAGCTTCAGATTATATACGAGTTCTTGGACAATCCTAACCACTTAATCGTGTCTTCAAAGGGAAGGTATTCTTTAGTGGAAAATGTTCCCAATGCTCAGTATAATTTGCTACATAACTTGCCTCATTTTTCTACTTCTCTGTTACTTCAATAAACTTTAACTCGCTGCGCTAGTTTATTTATAATGAGCATGTGACTATTCAAATCTTACATCGGTTTCTGGATCCAAGTTACAGGATCATGATATTAAGTAGAATTTTAATTTCCTTTTTGAGGGGGTGGGGGCGAGGGAAAGGCGGGGTCCAAAACATCCTCGATTTAGAGTTGAAAGTAGCTTGGTTTGAAATTTGAAAAAAATAACTGCAATATAGAGGACTTTGTTCAGTAACATAACTTGATGCTTTATGCATAGTGACACCGTGCAAATAGACCCTTCCATATTGCAAACCCATTCACAAATAAGCTGATCCAATCTATCTGTGATACCTTGCTGATGCACTCTTGTTCCTATTCAAACAGCAACCCCTTTCTGTATTTTCTCTCCACATTATAAAGGAATTTCAAGGCCAACTACTTTTTTCTGGTGAAGATTGATAAGGATGCAATTCAATAGTATTCAGGGTGCATGACATGTTAAGCCCCCATGAGCTCTAACGACCTTTCCAGTTCAACCTTGACACCCAAAAGAGATTTTATCGCACTTAATTTTGATATGATAATAGCTGGAAGATATAGCAATATCTATTGCCTGGGGTGTTATTTCTAGGCTTAATATATCATAATATACTTAGTTTTACTTATTTTTTGCAATTCATGTCGTTTTAGAGTTAGCACCAATTCACAAAACCTAGTTAAATTGTTCACTTGATGAAAATTGTCGTCTGATGATTTTTCAACTACTAGTTGTTCACCTTGTGGGTGTTCTGGTGTGTGGTAACTCTAATACTAGAAATTGGCCAATACAAGCTACTAAAGAGGTTTTTTTCAGTGCTTTTGAACTTCTTGATTATCATCCTTGAAAATAGTTCAATCTTCTGCTGCTCAGCACTGTTGGGAATAAATTAGTCAGCTGGGTGTGAGCCAACTAATTTTGAACTCGAAGGCATTGGTATTCAGAAACATTGATTTGTTTAGAAAATTCAAGTTTTAGTTTGTTGGATGGAATTGTTACTTAGGGGATATTTGTACGAGGTAATCATATGTAGCCACTGTAGTTGACATGGATACAGGAGAATATCAGAAGCAGGGTAGATGTAATATACTTATTACTTTTACGGATGTATATTTGCTTCCTAAGAGCATATGGAATAGAAAATCTACCTTGTTCTTATATCCTTACCTCGGCTAGACCTTGATTCCCTTTGTTTTCCCTCAATCTGCTTCAATAAGAACACTTGGATGAAAGTTGAAATTAGCTGTTCAATTCAAGCACATTCTCTTACAAGTGCCTGTTCAAACAAGTTTTGTTTTGGAATTTCGTCTGTTGGAAGTGTCTAATTTAGTGTCCATCTAAATTGTCTTGAATACTGTTCCATTAGCATTGCTTTAACTTTCTTATTCAGGGTAGTAGTCTTACAATTATATTGAGGGCAATAGTGCAATATACGATATAATTCATACCACCACACCTGTTTACTCCCTCTCCCCCACTCTTGTTCTTTTTCCTGTTTCCTTTATAACTCAGTGCATAGGATGCTTTGGAACAACTTTTCTGCGGCAAGGTCAGTATGGAGGTTTATTCAAACATTAAAAAAAAAAAAAAAAAGGCCCTTTAGAAGCAGCTCTCTTGTCCTCCTGCCATATCTGGGATTATTAGAGGATTACCTATTGTCTAGCCAAAGTTAAGTAGTTGCATGTACAGGTTTTTGAAAATTTAAACTCCATGATCATTTGGAATTCTGTTTGGCCTAGTTTGCTGCTATAGCTGGACTTTCGGAGAAACGCCCAATAATCAGATTAAAGCAGACAAACATTGTTAAGTCATTTGTCATGGATAATTCTTCTCTCTTTTATCAAGTTTTTGCCATGACAAGTTTTCCTAAGTACGTTGTCCTATGCCAGCTTTGGATTTTGATCTGATCCAGAGATATGCTTACCTGGGATTTCTTGTTTTGGAACTTATGATGCAAGCTTTTCACTTCTGGGAAATAGTTGTATTAGTTTCATGATCGAAACTAGTCATTCTTTAATTTTGTACTTTGTGCAGGCCATGGATCATTACAGAAAAAATGTTGGCGGGAACATTTAAAACAACTATGTGGGACTTAATCCCCCTGGAACTGGTAAGAGCAGTAATTTATTGCTGGTCCTGGAACGAATTATAGGAAAGTGAAGACGACATTTTTCATTATCACATTCACTGCTTCTAATAAATGTTTAGAACAAGAAATGCAGATTTTATTTCTGATATGTTGTTTTCATATGATGGATATGTGGACTTGAAATTTAACATCAGACTAGATAGTAGGAAGCCAGAGGTGCTTGCATAGCATCTAATTATATGCATGCATTTGATACAGTATTTATGCATCTTCCTGTTGTATGAATGATTTTTATGACTAGTTACTGAATGCTTCAGTTGGACAATGGTTACACACTTAAAATTATGATGTAGAAACTTTGAAGTGCTTGCTATTAGACACCTCTATACAACTTCAACACATTGGATGGAGTAGTAAAATTTACAACCATCTTAATTTAGGAAATCTTACAGTAGCGTGTACAAGCATATAACGGGAAGTGAAAACATAGGATGGATGAAGTTTATTTTTGTAACAAAAGATGAACTTTAGATCCTTACTGGAGCAGCTCTTAGATTTCAGCTTCAGCAAAAGCAAGTAAAAGGATCCCATTTTTTTTGTTCTGATAATAACTTGTTGACATAGTTAGATTGTAAGTGGAGTTCGTTCTTCAAGAATTGGGTCATTTTCACATAAAAAAGAGAAAAAACATTTGTAATAAAGAAGCTTACTCGTCAAGACTGGTTTGTACTTTCAAGAATACTGAACTTTGGCTTTGTCTGAAGAAACTTCATCTTGTCATTAAAATGTAGTTGCATACAATTTGTAGTGGAGTTGCTGCCTCATGGTTTCTTGCCCTTTGTTTTTGGGGTTTCCATGTATATTTCTGCCTCGTTTTTGTATTATTTTTCTTGGTGATTGATTTTGTGTCTTGGTCTTATTTTTTGTTGTAAGTTCTGTGTCTGATTAGGTCATTTCAACATTCCTAACCTTATCACATTCAAAATAAGCCTGAGACATAAATTAATCACAGTCAAGATTGACAGAAGAATTAAAATTTTCTCCTAAACAAATATTGAGGATAAACTCTCTCTTTGTCTAGTGAGAATAAACCTTCTCTCCTTCAAGATAAAACATAAGAATAAACCTTGTCAAACTGATGATAAAATGGAAGTTTAACCTTATAAGTTAGTTTAGATAGCAAGAATGTCGACCTTAACATTTTTTTTTTCAAGATAAGAATGAAAGCTAACCATATTTGATGACGATATTCACAAACTTTAACATTATCACTAATTGTGTAATTATCGTCTTGTATGTGAATAAGTACAAGATATAACTGCACATAGTACCTCCAATTTCTTGTCGTAATTTTTAAGTGAACTCTTTGGACATGAGATAGTTAACTCATTGATCATATGGTAATGCTATGATTAATTACTCTTGAAGTGCGAAAAATATGATCTGTGTTACCGAAAGTTTCTTTGCCTAGTATGATGTGATGACATTGCGCATTTCAATTGGCGATTATGTATTTTGATGGTTGTGAGTGAATTCTGTGAATGGTTTAAATGACCTTGTTTAGCTTCCAATCATTTTGGGAATTTCAGTATACTACAAAGAAGATACATGCATATATGTTGTACGTGTATATGTTCACATTCAAAGCTCTTAATGCACAATTATTGTTGCATACAATACACATATTTTTCAAAAAAGTTTATATGCTAAAATGATTTTGTGAATGACTCCTTAACAATCTCATGTTTGTGCTTCCTCTTTCATTGATTGCTTTCTTGGCTATTGTAGCATTTGGGTGAGGCCTCTTTTAGTGCCAGATTTATTAGAATTAAGGAAACAGGTTTCCATGTGATTGCCTGCCAAATGCCTAAATTGCACTGTCATCTTGTTACATTATAGTGAAGCTTAATAGTTTTCTATGTCCTAGAAAAGTAGCTTAGTGAAAATTTACTTAAGCATTATTCAGCTTTTTTCAAAATGTTGATTGGAAACTTGATTTTTAATGAAAAACTAAGTCATCTGAATTCTTTTTGGTTGTGCAATTTTGGAATTTTATAGACTGTTGCTTTTAGGCATTGTATTTGGCAAACAATACTAGTTTATTTAATCTTCTTATGCGTTGTTGTTATTGATATTTTAAATTTTTTCCTTGCAGGATGAGACTCAATGTAAAAGAACTGATGAAGCACTAGAAGTAGTTCATTCAGGAACTGAATCTTACAATAGAGCAAAGCAATTAAGAGACTTGTTTACGGAATTCATGCATCACGAATCACAAGTTTGCAAGAAGTTAGTTTCGGCCGAAATGAAGATCTTGCAGTCATTTCAACCAGCTTAGACAGCTTTAGATGAACGAGCTCTGATGATATGTCTATGCATTCAAATAATTGGTAATCTCTCAAATTTCTATCCTCATGTAAATTATCATTTTCTCACCACAGTTTTTTTTTCCTTGTCCTTTTGCATAAAAAATTTCACACTTTATATTATATATTTCCTCTTTTGTCATCATATTTAACATTTCCTTTTGCTCTTTTTTCATATCACAACTGTCTTCGTGGTAAGTTGGTTTTTAAAGAAGTGTTTGCATCTGCAAGCATCTGAAAAAAAAAAGACGGCCATAGCAAATCTGAAAGAGTTATAGTCAAATTCTGTACAAAAATACTATCTCATGATGAGTTAGATAAAGGGCATATTTTATTTGAATGGTAGTTATCTTTTTCATGAGCATTGATCCCATAGATATGCTTTAATAGTTAAGGGTTAGTTACACTGACACCTCTTTTGAAATATCCAAGTTACTGACTCACCTTTCGATCTTTTATAATTGTAGTGGCTTCTCTTCCAAGTTTTATTGTTTGACAAACTTCTCATTTCGCTTGGATATTTAATGATAAATATAACGTAAAAATCCTTGAACAGTGAACACAGAGGCGCAAAATCATCTTACAGCAATTTGGTATTTTGGTTATTTTTTTAATTATTTTTAGCGGAGTATAACTAGTTCATTTTACACTCTCCATTTGGATTTTGTAATTGTGCAAACTTAGAGGGGAGGTCATTGTAATTATGGTAGATTGAGGGTGAGTTCGTAATCTAGATATTCGAGTGGGGGTGTAAGTGTAATTAACCCAATAGTTAATACCTAATGTAGGCTACTTAAAAGTTTAATGTTAATGGTACTGATTTTCAAGCAGAGGCCGCTTTTGGTGATTAATTTTCGATTGGGGAAAACTAAACTTTGCCGAATGCATTCATCAGAATTGAATTCTGTGCTAAAGTACATGCTATCCCATAGATACATGCTTTCATCAAGAATTTCAATTTGTGGAAATGTCCTAAGAATCTATTGAAATTACCTGAGGGGATTTACGTTAATTTCTAAAGAATTTCAGATACTCCTGTTCCATGATGAGCTTGAATTACTTGCTGAGTTTGTTAAAGAGAGATTTTTTGTAGTTGATGATCTTAACTCGTTTTCTTTTCGTGAAAACAGATGTTGCAAGACGAGTCTTTTACTCCAGAAGTATCAAAGATTTCATATAATCAACCTTTTTTAGGCAGAGGACATTCTGTGCAATTGCTGTTGCTGTTCACATTGACAACTCCTTTTGTTATGATGGCTTTTATGGTATGGAAGCGATTGGCTTCCTCAACTACATAATTGCAACTTGTCATGAGATTGTAGTTTACGCGCAACTGTCCTAGATTTGTTGTATTGTTTAGTATTTGAGATGATATGCCAAGATGAGATTTGTTGTAGTTGTGTTATCTTGCTTGGTTTTGTAGGTTACACAGGTTTATCTATGAATAAGGTCGAAGTTCACAAAAATAACCCCAATTCTCTTCCATGAATGCCCGCCTAAGAAGAAATTATTGATCCTTACATCTGCTGCCTAACTTTCAAGAAGCCTTGCTAGAAAATGCAGTCTCACAGCAGACCCCCTCAAAACTGCCCTCATGAACTGCTGTGAAATTACATTGACCCCTCTCATTTGAATCTAAATTTTGAAAATCCTCATCATCATGTCTAGATACCATGCACTATTGCGGCTTGATTTTTCCATGCATAATACGCACCCCATACAAGAAGCACAAATTCTGTTTCTCATTATGGCCTCCACTCCAAAAATTCACCTGCACCGCTGCTGAGAAATAAGAATCACAACCGCCACCATTGCTAAAGTATGGACCCTTACATCTACCTCCCTGGACTTTCCCATAAATTTTACAATCTTCCTTACATGTGGGAATGAAATCCTGTGAAAGCAATGTTTAGGCTTGCTTAAAGGTTTTATTTTTCTTTTTGTATTTTAAAGAAAGAAATTATAATAACTACCAGCACAAATCCCGTGCCAAGGCACGGGCCAACAATAGCTATATAAATTAAATTTATAATGCTTTTTAATTAAGTTAATATATGTATGTATGTATGTATATGTATATAATTATGCTGAGTATTTTCCTGAAAAAAAAATTAATAGTATGAAGCATGGTTTTAATAATGTATCGTTTAAATATGCTATTCAATAGAATCCTTTTAAGTAACATAAAATATTCATCCCAATTTCGTATAATAACAAGAACAACAACAATAGCTTGGCATTAATCTATGCATTCTCTATAAATATAATTATGAACCAGGGTAGAAAATAGCAGTATGTTTTGACTTTTTAAAAAAAAAAACATATATATGCACATATATTTTCAGAAGAATGCACATAAGAAAAAAGAAAAACAAAAGATAAAGAAATCAAAATACTTACCATCATGCAGTAATACAACAACACTTTGATTACAGTAACTATTGGCAACTAAATTTAATCCAACCCACAAATGAGAGTTGAAACAATGAAGTGCCTTCTCACCTAAGCGGGCACAAACCTACTGATTCCTGAATTTATCTTCCAAAAATCATGATAAAAATTCATAATGGAGTGTAAACTTCAAATCCAGAATGAAAATGGCAGAACCGATACACGTAAACCTTAGGTATGGGGTAGCCTAAAACCAAATGTTCATAAAATTGAGGAACAAAGATAAGGTTTATCGCTTCTTGGAGACACCAACAGTCTTTCCCCTATGTTCAGTAGTCTTGATAGTTTGTCCACGCACACGAAGGCTAAAGTAATTACAAAGACTACGATGGTTTCTGATCTTCTTCAATCGCTCTAGATCATCCCGAAGCTTCACGTCTAGAGCATCGCATGTCACGTGGGAATACTTCCCATCCTTCTAATCTTTCTTCCTGTTAAGAAACCTGTAAGAGATCTTGAATTGGAGAGGATTTACCACAAAATTGTCATCAAGCTGTCAATCTACTTAGCAGACAATTCACCAGCTCTATAAAAGTTTCACTCAAACAACTTCAGATTACACTCACCGAGACGTATAGTTGAAAGAGAAAATAGAGGCTTGCCAAGCATCTCAACCTGATCCATCATTGAAAAATACGGAAAGTGTTGATCCCAACCAAACAACTCCAAAAATACAAAATCAAATTCGAAATGGCAAACACGGATCACACACACACACAAACATATATACAAACACATATATACATATATATAGAGGTTTGCAGAAGGTAGGTAGGTTCATTATCAGGTTGTCTCAACACCGGTAGCTTCACAAAAAATCATGTTAGCTAAAAAAAAGTGATGAGAACACAACAATTTGAATACAAGTAAATAGTTAAAGAACATGGTGAATGTTAAGAACATGTTAAATCTCCTCAACTTAATCAACTCAAAAGGCAAACTTTTCGTTACACTACATAATAATTCTTGCTATGAAACAAGACATTGCACAAAACATAAAAAACAATTGCAACGAAATTTGTCCTTCCCCTTAAAATGGATCATGTAAACATAAAAACATGCCAGTAGCAGATAGTACAATTTGAAACACAAGGGTAGGATCAAACTAAATTTAATTCAAATCACATTGACTCTTCTAACTCAGCTATGCACCTAAGTGCTATGAATTTCACTTGTTGAGTAGTTATAACTATTAGTTTCACGTAGGTCTCGAGGTGCAGGCACAACGGAATATTCAAAATTATTTAAAAATATTTAAAAAAATATATAACAAATTATACGTAAATCCTATTGTCCAGTAACTATTTTGGCTAGATCTATCATGCAAATTAAAATAACCACATCATTTTTCGGGTTGAGTATACTAATTACCTTTAGCATTCCTTTTGTCATGGGGTAATGAGCGCATCTAAATATGTGACCCACGTTCCCGGATTCTCACAAACAATTCGTGCTTCTTGTACGAGTCCAATCGTCTTCCCTCTAAGTGTATCCACGCATTAACCACACCACGAGTTTAAATCATATGCAAGACTTAGATTTAAATCATAGCATATGTGAATTTTTATACTAACTCTTTAGTATATAGGGTTTTAGGAAAAGGGAGGATGTTTTTCTAACTTGTGCTTAATTTATTGTTTTTGACTTAAACATAAACCAGGAACAAAATAATGAATTAAAGAGATGGGAAAGAAAGACGTAAGGGAGGGGGAGAGAGAGAGAGAGAGAGAGAGAGAATCAAGGAAAACTTTTTTGTCTTCTATGTATGTGAGTGATTCTATTGGGACCACATCAGGAGGTATTTATAGCCTCTTCCATATATGTACTCTTGTTGGAGAATGACTCCCGATTGTACTATATCTCTTGCTCTTTAATCCCAATTCTAATTGATTTATCTTTATCTTTTTATTAGACTAGGACTCATCTTTAACCATAAGACTTATCCGTGGTCAAATTAAAATTTTAGAATGAAAAAATATTAAATTAAATTCTTTAAAAATCAATTCACTCCTAATTTTAATTTAGTCCCCAATTTAAAGTCATATTTCAATTTGGTCCTTAATTGACATCTTATTTCAATTTAGTTCTTTAATTAAAATCCAATTTCAATTTAGTCCTAAATTGAAATCCTATTTCATTTAATAAATTAATTAAAAATAATTTAAAATTAATTTCATCAATTTATTCTTAATCAATTAATTCCTAAGTCAATTTTCCCAAATTGATTCATATCCACAGATTAATGAGATAAGTCAATTGAATTAGCCTTCAAATCAATTGATCTCATTAATCAATCAAATTTGATCATTTACTATTAATCAATTCATATACTCAGGTGCTTGGTCAAATGTTGTACGTGGCCTCTTATGCTCACCAATCGATTAACAACCACTACTAGAAAAAGAACTATCAGCCACAGATTAGACACGAAGGGACGCAAAGACACGGGAAAAAAATTAACTACGGATTAGCCACAGATTTTTCATGGCCAATCCGTGGCTAATGTGTATTCTATTTTATTTTATTTTTAATTTTTTTTCAGGAATGCCAGCCACGGATTGGCCAAGAAAAAATCTGTGGCTAGAGCTTTTGCTTATAAAAAATAATTTTTTCCCTTTTTTTTTTCACTGAAAAATAAAGCCACGGATTAGCCATGGCAATATTCCGTGGCTAAATTTAGCCACGGAATATTGCCGTGGCTAATCTGTAGCTACTCAATTATTTTAATATTCAATTATGTTATTTGTGCTCGATTTAATATGCTCTTTGAATACAAATGTGTTAATTTATTTTCTTAAGTATTGTATTATATATAACAAATAACAACCCTCATTTAATTTACTATTATTACTCAAATAAATCTTTTAAATTGACATATAATTTAATGATACTATTGTGTGCTAAAAATCAATTCGAATGACCAATTATCATTTCTATTATTTGACGATCTTATAATGTTCTATTGAGTTAAATTTCAACTTAAAGTTTTATAATTATTTGTTTATGCTTTACTATTTTATTACAATATCACGATTGCAGTATACTATATATATAAGTATATTCGATTCATGACTTCAACATTTATGATCACTTGTATACATATACAAGTTACTTATGTGGTTTCCAGTTGTTATTCCTCTTTTTTTTTTTTTTGGAATTTTTAGCCACGGAGATTCCGTGGCTAATTTTTTAGCCACGGTTTTTTTTTAAGGGCACGACTAATTTTAGCTATGGATGTTCCATGGAAAATCCGTGGCTAAATGTCCGTGGCTAAAATTAGCCATGCCACTTCTAGCCACGGAAAAAATCTGTAGCTAATCTATGGCTATTTTATTTAGCCACGGATTTTTTTCAAATCCTTGGCTAAACCCGAATTTTCTAGTAGTGAAAAGGCTGGCATTCAAAGTATTATTTTAGATAATTAAATTATCTATAATTAATTAAACTACTTTAATTAATCACTATTTTATTAGAACATTTTCCAATTAATGGTCCCCTCCATCGTGGTCGATGTCTTACAACAAGCCCGCGAATACCTAGTTAATAGGTGAAATATTAGCATGACCTTCCTATTTATGACTTACGGTGAAAATATGGTCCCTTCGTTGTTTGATTTCCCGATTGACGTATAGGACATGGGATTTTGGGAAATTCTACTAACCTCAATACTTATAATTCTTTGCAAGTAGTTAATTTGACAATTGACTTAGAAAAATGCATTTTCTAATCATTGTCCTTTACCTCGCGCAAGAATTTAAGTGAATTAATTATAATAGAATATATTACATACTCTTTTGCTCTACTAGGTGGGCAACAAATCCTTTATTAACTTTTCATTAGTCTCCATTTATAAGAGATCATACCCAACATAGAAGCACGTAGACTCGCTATGGACCTAACACCTATATCAAAGTATAAATGCCCATATATAAGAACATTGATCTGGACATCTCCTCATTGCAAAGTAATAACGGAATAATCAAAATGTGATTAATGAAAGCCATAGTCTTTTAAGGCAACAAATAACTTGGTGAACCAACAATTTGGAGCCTATTTTAACCTATAAATAGATTTTTTAAGTCGACATATCTTTTCTAGACTTGGCACTTGAAATCCTGAAGGAAATTTTACATATACCTCATCTTGAAGATCCCTATAAGGAATGCATTATGAACATCCATCTGATGCAATTCCTAGCGTTTTGCAGTTGCAACAGTCAAAAATGCTTGTACAATAACCATCTTGGCAATGGGAGCAAATGTTTTAGCGTAATCGATCCTCTCAACCTGATGATTTACAAAAATCACTATACGTGCCTTGTAGCATTCACCAATTCCATCTAAGTTATACTTTATCTTGCACACCCACTTGCATCCAAAAGCCTTCTTATTAGAAGGTAAATCCTCTATAACCCATATCCTATTATTTTCCAGTGTCTATATTTCACATTGCATTGCCTCATGCTATTGTTCATCTTTTACAACTTTTGAGAATGTTATCAATTCATGCTCTGCAATAATGGTTGTAAGAAAATTTCTATGCAGCACAAAAAAATTATCACAGCTCATGTAGTGTGCTATAGGGTAGGGTGTACATGAGACATGATGTAGTGTAGAGGAATGACAAAATGGACTCAATTTCTAGATTGAATGAGTAACATATCACGCAATAAAATCGATGATTGCTTCTTACATTGTCCACGACCTAATTAGTCCTCCTCATTTTGTTCACCTTCCGCTCTTGATTCTTGTTGGAGTTGTTCAACTTGATTCCCTTGTGATGTATTTTTGTCTCCACCAACTTGAATAGCCTGTACCAGTTCTTCATCTCCATCCCCTACACCCTCTTGCTGGAAGATCTCCAAAACTTCCAAATTCATCATCATCTACCATTTCAATAAAGATTGGTTATACTTCAGTCTCATTTGATCTGTGCACCAATGAGGTAAAAGAAATTCATCCTCATAGAAATCAAAGTCACGAGAAACAAAATATTCTTTGGAGAAACAAAATATTCTTTGGCCTTTTCCAAAGGGTACCCAACAAATATACACCTATGACTTTTACAAGCAAAGTTATCCCTTTTCTCATAAAGACCCAAACACCCTCTGATGTTCATATAAGATATTTGTCCATATAAAATTTCATAGGTGATTTTCCATTCAAAACGTTGGATGGAGTTTGATTGATCAAGTATTCGGCAGTTAAAACACATCCTCCCTAGAAGTTAAGCTCGAGCTACATTCAACATGTGGTGATTTTTTTTTTCTACTCTTCCATTTTGTTGAGATATACCTGTGTATGAAGGTTGAAAAATAATTCCATGCTCAAGAAAATAATTTTTCATGCAAGTAAATTTCATTCCAAGTTGAGCCTGAGACATATAAAATATTTTTTAGAGACAAATTCCCTTCAAGTTTGAGTGAGCCATTTTTTATAGCTACTGCCTGACTTCCATTTGGCAAGCCAACAAGACAACTTGAAATTTTCTGCAAATCACATAAGCTCGTCAAGTTGCCTATCCTATGATTGGATGCACTAGTGTTAATTATCTAATGAATATAATCATACATACTAGTCATCTTCTCATTCTTATTCAATTTTTATTCATTCAACATCTCAATCAAGGTTTACCACTGATCGTTACTTAGTCCAGCAAGGCTCGCTTTCTCGACATCTATTGCCAATACTACTAAGGTGCTTCCTCCTATGGTTTGGGCTGCATTTGCACACAACACAGTGCCACATTCTCGGCCTCCACTCGTTCCAATTTTCTATTGTTACTTTTGTCCTCTACCACGTCCCCCTATTCTTCTATCACCATGGGGACGATTGCCCTACCAATCAGGATAACCTATGAACATAAAGCAATTTTCTGCATCATGTCATGTTTGATTATAGTTTGAACAGACCATGGTTTTCTCTTTTGTTTCATTTTACCCATTCGGCCTTAAAGTTAGCTTAAACTGCGAGGCTCTTAACTTCTCCGCATTCCTCCTTAATAAGAGCAATAGTCTTTATTCTCTCTTTTTGAACCACGATGGAGTATACCTTATTCAATATTAGCAAAAGGTAGGTGGCTATCAAATTTACCGGAACTATTCCATAAATTGTATTGTCCCATGAAAAATTGATGGACGCTTTCTTCCTCCCATCGCTTCTCGCATTTTCTAATATTACACTTGCATCCTCTACAAGTTGGAATTGGCTCATAAATCGCAAATTCATCCTATAATGTCTCCATCTTTCCACAGTAATCCACCATGGACATTCATGTTGCTTACACTCTGCCATTTTAGATTTTAATTGTTGAATTCGAGGGTTGTTCATGATAGAAAACCGCTCGTTAATATCCTTCACATAAGTCCTTTGCATTCTCTGCATGTGATATGATTGAAAGCAAAGTTGGTTCAATCGTATTAGAGATCCATGAAATTAACATGGATGGAACAATCCACCAATCCTCCATACCAAAGGATCCATCTTCGCATTTTTCGGTAGTCCCATCGATATAACCCCATTTCTTTCTAGCCCGCAATGAGGTTTGTAGAGCATGAGCCCATGCGTTATAACTTTTGCCTTGCAACCGAACCTGGGTGATAACGTTGTCGGGGTTATCACTAGAATTCAAATCATAAGGTGATAAAATCCTTTTATGTTGGCAAGTTTTTGTTATTTATGATTTTTTTAGTCATGGCTCTGATACCATGCAAAACAAAAGAAACAATAGGGCGAAAGACAAAAGAAGTTCACGTCCTTCTCATTGATAATAGTCAACATATACAAGATCAAAAGAAACCCTACCTTCCTAAACAAACTCCTAAAAATTTGTTTACAAATATTAAGAGATTTTCAAGATATATATTGAATATTGTCATGCTATATTTACATTATAAAATATACACTAAATATTATGTTACCTAATATAAAGTGAGGCCTTCATGTTTGAATTTTGGTCTCTTTAAGTATTTTTACAAAAATACCCTTTATGGTTTGAGTTAAACGATGTAAATAAGGGTTGAAATGTAATTTTCTCCCATCCTTAATTTCTCTCGTCTTACTTACAAGTTACCCATTTACCTACTAGAAGCTCAGCCGGATTTTTATGTACTCTCTTTTTTTCTTTCCTCTTTGAAAGTTATGTTCCCCCCTCCTAATTGCCAAATGTGCCTTTTTTTTTTTGTGAAATCACGTAAAATAGGCAAATCAACCAATCAATGTTGCAATTTATTTTTAACCCATTCATTTTTTTAACCTCATGACAACTTTAACCAAAATTTTTAGTGCACCACAACCTCTTTTCTTTTTTTTTTTTTTTTTTGCTTTAAACCAACCGGTCAATGTGCATTTAATTCATTTCTCGCCTTAAGGGCTTATCAGATTTTGTATGTGTATTAGTGGAGTGATAATATTTACACATCACTTTAAACAAGTGTATACCAGAAGGCATTATGTATTTGTATTAGTGGAGATTTCGAATGTATTGGCATTATTTATCTCATAGCAGTGTTGTTTATTTTTCTCGGGTTTACATGTTGATTTGACAAAATCATCGCTAATGATAAAGTTTTGGTTTGAAGGAAGATGACATCTACATTGCATGAAGTCGTCATTTCCTCATAACCTTAGTATCTCAATTTTTTTATTTTATTTTAAGTATGATTCTATTGTAATTGTTTTTACAATTTTTTCGGGATGGTCCTATTAGTATGAGTTTTTGTTTTTTCTATTTTTTTTCGTTATATTGATAGGGTTGAGAATAATAAGTTAGTTTTCCATCCATTGCAGTTTATAGGCCCTCAATCGGGTTACTTTTGTCAGTTGAAGTAGAGTTATACTACAAGAAAAAAATGGGAATTTCAATGGAATAGTTACACAGAAAAACTTTTCGTCGCTTTTCAAAATTCGGTGAAATTTCGGCGGATTATTTGCGGGACATTTTCGCCAGATTTTCGAAAAAATTCTGGTGGGTTATCAGTGTTTACTGTTTAATTTTTTTTAAATTCTACCGAAATTTTGCCGAAAACTCAAAAAAATTATTTTTAAATTTTGTTTACTTAAATTGAATATAAAACGGAAATAGTATTTATAAATATTCCGCCGGAATTGAAGTTAGATTATAAGTAAGAATTTACATACATGTTTAAACACCATTATAATAATTAACTATATTAATTTTAATGTAGTTATAGCAAATATACAAATAAATACTAATTAAATAAATTAAGATTAAACATTTTCGGTGGAATGTTAGCAGAATTTTTCCGTCGAAATGTATATATATATTTTTAAAATTTCGGCCGATGTTTGTGCCAAAATTTCATTGAAAAACTCGACGCAATTCTAATGCCAAATTTGACGCATTTCTTTTTGTCAAAAGTTTAGTAGAATTCCGACAGAACGTCTCACAACAGGAACACAGGCGTTTTCCGACAGAAAAATCATAGGGAAAAAATTCCGCCGGATTTTTGCCGGAAAAAAATCTGGTGAAACTCTGACGAAAATAATCCTCCGAATAATTCTAGGAGAATTCCTGCGAAAATCTCTGCCGAACATAAAAAAAAAATTTTAAAAATCCAGGGGAATTTCGGAGGAATTTTCCTCTGAAAAATTAAAAAAAAATTTAAAAAAAAATTCGGGCCAATTTCGTTGGAATTCCCCTCCCCCCCCCCGAAAATTCAAATAAATAAATAAATCCGGCAGAATTCCGGTTGATAATTTCGTCAAATATTTTTTTAATTTTTTTTAACTTTGGTCGAATAAGATATTTATTCTATATTACAAAATGATTAACAAAATTAAGCATAGCCTAATGGTAGGTCTATAAGTCTCTCATCCGAAAGATCTAAGGTTCAAATCTCATTAGATGCAAATTTTTTTTTTTTGAATTTTGGCCAATTTACGTATTTATTATGGATTACAAAATATTTAGGAAAGTTTAAGCATAGCCTAATGATAAGGCAATAACTCTCCCATCTCAGGGTCCAATGTTCCAACCCCATTACATGCAATGGTAATTTTATTTTGTTACAATTCTTTTTTTTTGCAAAATTTTATATGTAAATATATATCCTTATTAACAATTATTATTTATATATTTTTTTTGCAATTCTTTTTTTGCAAAAGTAACATGCTATATATATGTATATATTTAATTTGAATAATTGATATACATATGTTTATGTAGTATATATAATACATAAGTTTATTGGCATACATATGTTTATAATATATTTATTGGTAGACATATGTTTATATAGTATATATAAGACATGTTTATATAGTATCAATACTATATTTTATCTATTATTACTTATACTATCTTTTAATTATTTGTAATATATTTATTGGTATACATATGTTTATATAGTATATATAATACATACGTTTATATAGTATCAATACTATCTTTTATCTATTGTTACTACTATCTTTTAATTATTTATAATATATTTATTGGTATACATATGTTTGTATAGTATATATAATACATAAGTTTATATAGTATCAATGCTATCTTTTATCTATTGTTACTTATACTATCTTTTAATTATTTATAATATATTTATTGGTATACATATGCTTATATAGTATATATAATACATATTTTTATATAGTATCAATGCTATCTTTTAACTATTATTATTTATACTATCTTTAATTATTTATAATATATTTATAGGTATACATATATTTATATATTAATTAAATTAAGAATAATGAAACAAATACGTAACAAGTATAAAACAAAACTTATCACAACTCTAAGGAATAGCTTGGTGGTAGAGTGCTTGTCATTCAACCTCGAGGTCACGAGTTTAAATTCTCGCAGTTGCAAATATTTGAATATTTTGAGATACTATTCCAGCGGTGGTGCGGGCCCAGTGGGGGCGGCGGCGGCGGCTCATGTTCGGGTGGTGGCGGAGGAAGAGGCAAATTTGGGGCAGTGGATTCAGTGCGGCGGTGAGTCCCACCAGCGGAAACAATGGTGGAGGTTGTCATCCGGCAGAAAATCGGGGGAATATTCCCCCGGACGGAATCCGGCGAAATTTCGCCCTCCGGGGGCATTTTTTCAGGTAGAATGATTTCCGCCGGAATTTCTCCGAAATTCCGCCGGAAAATGCTTTTTTTCCTGTAGTGTCTCCCATCGGAATTCTGCCAAAATTTCGATAGACAAATTCGTAGAAATTTTCTGTCGAAAATGCTGCCTTTTCTTATAGTGTTGCCTCACTCTTCAGTCTTTCGCCTTTATAGGCTTTCCTTTTCTCAAGAAAACTTTTCCATTTCTAAAATGTGTGTTTATATATGTATTTTGTAAGTTGTTACAAATGAACATGTGTAGTTTGTATGTTTTCTAAATGAATTTTTAAAAAAGTATTCATGTCGTTCAAGCTATGCATATATACTACTATATAAAAATATAAGGGTTTTATGTGGTCTTTTTAAGTGTTTTTATTAAAATAGCCCTTAAAATTGGAACTTTGGTCTTTTTAAATACTCTTATTAAAGTAACCAATTAATCTAGTTTAACAATGAAAATTAAGTGTTAAAATTGGGAAATTGTTCAGAATTACGCTCCCCAACACATCAAGACACAATCAAAAGTTTTGGTTTCATGGGATTAACCAGACGAGATCCTCTATTTCAAATCGTATTTTATTTTCTCTTTCAATGTACAGATATACGCAAGTATAAAGATCTCAAAATAAGTGTATAATTAAAAAAATAATTTTATACAAATGTTACAAATATGAATTCTGAAACATCATTTTAAACTAGAAGAACCTATTCGGTGATTAACTGCCTCACGCATAATTTTCATTTGCTAACTGTCACTTTCCCACATTCATAGCATTATTAAATCTAGGGTTGTCAATGGGTCGGATTTGGACCAAATCTGAAAAATTCGAATCTGAATCTGATAAGCCTCTTTAGTATTCAAATCTGACTCAAATCCTAGGATTTACATTCATTTCAACTGAGTACGAATCCGAGAAAAAATCTGAAACCCGATAGAAAAATTCGACTCGAGTAACTATTAAAAAATTTGAAACTTTAAAATCAAATAAGCAATAAAAAAGTTATTTCTTATGTGAAAAATAAAATTTAAATAAGTAGAAAATTATTTTATAATATTTATAGAAAGTATACATTATTTTTTTGAAAAAAAAATTACTTTGAAAAATATAAAAAAGTGTATTATAAGTTATAATGGTTTGAATATTGCATTCTATTTAAATTTTTTTACTAACATTACATATGTAAGGTTGCTAATATAATAAAAAATATTATTAAAGTTCGGATTATCTTTAATTGATCGGACTATTTGATTCCATATCTGATGCGGTCTGGATTTAGTTGGTCCACATGTCCGAATACTGCGCACTTCCGTAATAGTGTTTGCTGGTGGCCCACCTGCTAAAGAGGGAGGAACGCACGTGAGACTAGCCGATTTTTGCCCCGGCGTAGGCTCTCCGACGCTCAAGTCAGTGGCGGGTTCAAGAAGAAGATGAACAGTAGTGATATTATCTTGGCTTGTAAGGCAAAGAGTATCTCTTACCCTTGAGTGGAGAGCCGTGTGGAGCTTTTATATGAGAGTGAGGAGCCTGATGTGACATGGTTGGTGGGATCCGGTCACCCTCAGCCCTGTAGCTGTTTTAATAAGTGCCTTTTGTCCCCCTTTTTCCAGTCTTTTGGCGGCTGTCCTCACTCATCATTAATGAGGGGTCATACCCGGCATTAAATGGATATCTTGGGCATTTATGACCAAGGATTGTATTTATGACTTGGCATTTAATGCGCCCACGTCTGATGGGATGGACCCATGTGCCAACGTGACGCAGTAGGTGGCAGCGGATTGCGCCTGTCAGCAATCTCCAGCTGTACTCATCTCGTCATAATTCCCATCTTTGCAATGGTTAAGTTTGGGATTTGGCCCTCGAGGGCAATCTCTCCATTCAAGGGCACCCTTGCTAACCTGTTGCGTTGTGGGCTTCCTCAAGGGAGTGAGGCTGGTGTGATAGTGCCCTTTCGAGGGCCTTGACAGATTCGAGGGCGGCAATTCCATACTTAGTGGATTCGTGACTTTTGGGAGATTGCGATGACGTGGCATGGTGAAATGGCACTTGACTCATCATTAGCCCGCCCACTCTTGAGTGTGACGAGGACGTCAGCCTTCAAGAGTGCATTTATGAGCAGGATGTCAGACGTCCTTTCGTTTTTTGAATTTGAAGCGCCATTAGGGTATGGGGAGCCGTACCTTTTCAGCCTGTCAGCCCACGCGCCTAGTTGGGGGGACGTGTCATGTCCCCAGCCATTAATTTTGGGCGGCCGAAGGGTTTTCACGCGAAAGGGCGTGCTCTGTCGCCATTATTGCAGGCTTTTCGGGTCGTCGCGCCCGAGGTGCCATAATGGTGGGTGATTTCCCGTATAACCTATAAATAGTTGCAGGTTTCACCACAATCTGATTTTTCTCCCGCCTGCTACACTTATTCAGACGACTGGCTTAAGGATTTGCACCACATTCACGACATTTTCAGGTTTCCGTCGCCATTTCAGGTGAATCCCCTTTTCCTTCTCAAACTTCTCATTTTTCGTGAAAAACCCTAGCCGCCATGGGACCCAAGAGAAAGATACTGGACGACTCTGACCCCACACCTGAGGACTTGGCGGCGGAGAGGGAGGTTCGCCTCCCCTCCCAGTCGGTTTCAGGCACCGGGGCGGGTCGCGCCAGCGAGGACATAGGAGCTACGCTCGCTGGGGCGCCGTCAGAAGGCGGCACGAGAGGAGAGGCACCGGGTAATGCGCCAGAGGAAGTTCGCCCCCGCCCTAGGAGGAAGACGTCGGGGCCTGCTAGGGGGGACGCAGGACCGAGTGGGTCCCCGGCAAAGAGCCCAAAAACACGAGGCGCCGGAATGGGCAGATTTCAGACAGCCTCCCTCCCCCGGGATATGACCAGCAACATCACAGTGGCAGAGGTTGAGAAGATCAGGGAAGAATATGGGGTCCAGTTCCCCATTCATATGCCGGGCCCAACGGAGAACATGTTGGAGCCGCGGGGAGGATGTGTGGCCCTCAATCTCCATCATTTTGAGGGGGGATTACGCCTCCCCTTTCCCCCCGAAGTCCGCCGGCTATTGGAGTTCACCGGTGTTTGCCCCTGCCAATTGGTGCCAAACTCCATCATGATCATCATTGCCTTTGTGGTGATCATGAAATGTTTGAAGGAAGAGGCAAGCCCCGCCAATTTCTTGGAGTTTTTCAGATCGAACGAGTCAGTTCGGTCGGGCCCGGGTGAATCAGCTGAGGATGAGCCTGGGTTTCTGTATCTGTCGGCTCTTTTCGGCTCCTTCGAAGGTGTTGGACGGCTTCAAATCCTCCCATGGATCGGGATGGAAAAGGAAGTTTGTCTTCGTGGAGGATCGAGGGCAGTTGGGGATGCCCGCAAATTGGCGTCAACCTCCCATACTTAACCGAAACCATTTCCATGAGGAGCCTAGCTTTGACGAGGGGAAAGTAGGGGACTTGGCGAAGATGGGGAGAATGTGCGCAGTTTATCTAACCTCCGAGGACATACTTCGCGCGTGCCGCCTCTCGAGCGCCACTGGCGACCCCGGCCTCGGCGAGCGTCCCAGTACGCGGTGTCAACCTTTATCGAGAACCACCTTAGGTTAACAGTTTTCTTCCCCTCCTTTTTCCTGCATTTTATGTTATCTCTCGAGGTTTTTGTAGGATAATAGTTTCTCTTTTTGCAGCCTTAACAATTCTCATGGATGCACGCAAGGCTTTGCTGGCGAGGCTCGACCGCCAAAGGCGTCAAACACAAGCCCCACGACCCAGAGTGACGTCGTTCCACAGGCCGGTCACTCAGAAGACGAGGCGGTCAAGAAAAGACACCGAGGCTGGGGAGGGTTCCAGCCAAGGAGTTGAGGCCTCGAGGGAAGGAACAGAGGCTGAGATCCCTCGATCAGACGAGAGGGTTACTCGAGCCGAGGGGGCGACACCGGCTGAGGAGGCAACGGCCTCGAGAAGCGATGAGGGTGGCCCAGCGCATATCGAACAAACAGAGCCTCGAACTGGGGCTCCCAGTTCAGCTCCTAGGGCGCCGACCCCTACTACTACTCCGCCCAGGCCTACTTCAAGGCCGTCGTCTGCTGGGGCTCCGTCTCCAACCGAGGCTCCAGCTCGAACGGGGATGGGTTCCGCCAGCCCCCCAACTGGGACATCACAATCGACGCCTTCATCACGACCAGGTCCCAAGGGCGCCGCCCCTCGAAGGGGTTTGCCGGGGGTCTCCATTCGCGAAGGGGGCACTGAGGGCTCTCAGAAGAGAGCAGCGGATGAGGAGGCTGCTCGGGGGGCCAAAAAGCAGAAGTCAGCCCCCGTGGGAAAAGGCAAACGGGCGGCAAGCCCCGAGCCTCCGGAGTCGGACGAGGAGGACGAGATCCTCAAATGTGTGGATGCGGGGCCCAGCAATCCGTTCCACCTCGGGCAACACCACTCTAATCTTTGTATTATCGGGATAGGGGCCAATGAGATGGATACGAAGATGAACCTGGCCCTTCTCCGGGGTATTCAGTTTTCCAATGACCATCGGGCTCTTTTGAAGTGCTCCATGGCTGATTTGGAGACCAACCTGGCTAACGCCCTAATTGGGGTAAGGATACTCGCCCCGAACTTCATTCATTTTCTCATTTTTTGGTTTAACTCATCATTCATCCGTCGACTTTCTGTACAGGTGGTTGCCCCCTTGTTGCACCATTTCCTCCGCCGTGCGAGCGTCTTTCGGCGGGGGAAGAACAAGTACAAGAGGCTCCTCCGAGAGGAGAAGAAAAAGAATAAACAGGCGCCGGTTGAGGTAGAAAAGCGCCTCGAAGAGACCGAAGTACTTGCTGGAGAACTAGCCTCGACAAATGATACTCTTCGAGGACAGTTATAGGAGAGTTAGAAGCTCCTCGAATCTGCTCAGACACGTATTGCGGAGCTCGAGAAGAAATGCGCGGGTCTGGACGATGAAGTCAAGCGCACGGCCAAAGCTTGGGAGAAGACGCGGGAGCTGTGTGAAAGAGCAGAAATGGCCCGCGACTTTGCCAAAGAGCGCCTCGAGGTAGTTAACAACAAGGTTGCAGAGGCGGAGGCCAAGGCTCACCATAACTACAGCGAGGGCGTTAAGGTGGGGCCTTGGAGGGCTGAGTGGATATTCCCCGCACGGTGCCATAAGAGGGTCAAGCGGGCCTTCTCGAGGTTCTTCGTGAGTGAGGCGTTCGACTACATCAGGACGTACCTCGGTTTCCAGGATTCTGCGGAGGCCATAGAACTAGTCCTCGATCAGCTCTAAACTCGAGGTGAATTAAGAGAGGACTTCGATCGAGAGTCAGTTGGGCTCTCTTTTGACCGCAGCGGGGCGCCGGTGGATGAGGCTTCGCCCTCGACGGGGAAATCCAAAGAGTTCGACTTCCAAGGAAGCGAATTCAACTTTGCCTTCCGCCGCCTCAAAATTCCAACGCCGGAGACTGCAAAGGGCGAGTCATCGGGGGAAGAGGACGTTCAAATGCCTTCCGCGCCGACTCCCGAGACCTGGAAGGAATGGATGGTCGAGCCCAGCTCCTCCAATGACCCCGAGGACGAAGATGGAGAGGACGGAGCGGGGGCATTCGCTGGTGACGGGGGCGACGAGGGTTAGGATAATAGGCCTGTCGAACTTAGCGACTAGGTCCAATAATCCCCCACCCCTTTGTGGCCTTTCTCCCCTTTTTGCTTTTACCCGCTTAAGTCCTTGTAACTTTTTTGCCCTCGGGCTTCCTTAATGAAATGGCCCACTCGAGGCTTCCCCTGTTAAACATAAAGATTAGTTCTCGAGTCCATATTACTGTTTTCTTTATTTTTATGGCTAAATGATACTTTGATGAAATCGAGAGGCGTTGTCTCAATTATATGGAGTTAAATGAAATTGGTTAAATCATAAGTGGAATCGAGGGACACGGGAGTTTTATCATTGCGCCAAACCATATTTCACCAAGGCTTAATAATAAATGTGCGAGAACACTTCAAAGATAATTAAGAGGAAAGTGATTTTTACTGAAACATCTTTACATTTTCCTCGAGACAATAAGCATCCTCGACACAATTTCCTAACAACTATCGAGGAGGGGTCGAGCAAACTTATCTTATACATAGAATTTTCTGAGATTCGCAGCATTCCATGGTCGAGGTAGTTCCCTTCCTTCCATGTCCTCGAGCCGGTACGCATTATTTTTTGAAACCTTCACAACTTTGTAAGGTCCCTCCCAGTTAGGATCTAGTTTTCCCACGTGCTTGGATACTTCAACCTTTTTCAGGACCAAGTCGCCAAGTTGGAAATTTTTGGGGCGTACTCCTTTGTTATATGCTCGGGCCATGGAGGCTCGATATTTTTGCATCCTCGACCAGGCTGCACCTCTTCTCTTCTCGAGCAAATTTAGCTCCGAGGCTCGGTTCTCCTCATTCCTGGACTTGTCGAAGTATGCAACTCTGGCGGTGTCATGCAATATTTCCGCTGGAAAGACCGCCTCGGATCCATATGCTAAGGCATACGGGGAGTCTGCCGTTGCTGTTCGAGGGGTGGTGTGATAAGCCCACAAGACCCCCGGCAACTCGTCCGCCCATTCTCCCTTGAAAGCACCCAATACAGTTTTAAGGTTTTGGAGAATGATGCGGTTGGTTACCTCCACTTGGCCATTGGCTTGGGGATTTCCCATGGATGTGAACCGTTGCTCGATGCCATGGCTCTGACACCATTCCGTTGTGGCTCGACTTTGAAACTGGGTGTCATTATCTGATATCAGCACCCGAGGGACCCCGAAACGACAGATAATATTCTTCCATATGAAGGATCGGATCGAGGCATCGGTAATTTTGGGAACGGCCTCCGCCTCGACCCATTTAGTGAAGTACTCCACGGCCACTATGGCGAATTTTCTTTGGCCTTTTCCCATAGGGAAAGGTCCAACTACATCGATCCCCCATTGATCGAAGGGCCATGAAATCTCCACATTCACCATCTCGACCACCGGTTTGTGAGGAAGGTTGGCATAAAGCTGGCATTTCGGGCACTTCCGAGTGTAATCAAATGCATCCTTCAGAATGGTTGGCCAATAAAAGCCGCTTCTCATAATCTTTTTTGATAATGACCTCCCTCCGGCATGATTCCCACAACTTCCCTTGTGGATAGACTGAATTACTTCTCGGGACTCCGAGGGGAGGAGACATCTGAGGGGGGGTCCCAAAAAAGATTTTTGAAATAACCTTCCCTCACTGTCCAAGGCATATCTCGCACACTGTCTTCTTAGCCTCCTCAATTGGTTTTGGTCAGAGGTCTCTTCTCCCGACAAGAAAGCGCGGATTTCATCCTGCCAACTGGGTTCGAGGGGCTGGATGGGCAGGATCGAGGCGCTTCCCTCACGGATTACAGGAGTGTCGAGAGTCTGAAACCTGACTACATGAACCCTCGTGCCCTTCAGGGCACTTGCAAACTTAGACAAAGCGTCTGCGCGTTCATTCTCTTCCCTCAGGATCTGCTCCAGAGTGAAAGACTTGAAACTTTCCTTCAACTTGGAAACATATTCGAGGTACTTTGTCATCATGGTATCTCGGGCTTCATATATTCCCCCAATCTGATTGGAGACTAGTTGAGAATCAGTGAAGGCTCGGATATGGGAGACTCCTTCTCGAATTGCCAATTCGAGGCCAGCTATGAGGGCCTCATATTCTGCTTCATTGTTTGTGACAGGGAAATTTAGCCTGATAGCGAATTCCACCACATCACCTTCTGGGCTCTGTAGGGTGATCCCAGCTCCCCCTCCTTGCGTGGTGGACGACCCATCTACATGCAGGAGCCACGGGTCGGTGATAGGCGAACTCTCTTCTGGCAATCCCACTCTTTCGAGGAGGAAATCAGCCAGCACTTGGGTTTGGATGGCGGTTCTGGGTTGATATGATATATCAAATTCCCCAAGCTCTATAGCCCACTTGATAAGCCAGCCCGACGTGTTAGGCTTTGAGATGACTTGCCGGAGAGGTTGGTCGGTGAGCACTACCATAGAGTGTGATTGAAAATACTGTCTCAGCTTCCTTGCGGAGTGGATGAGGGCCAACGCAAATTTCTCTATCTCCAGGTAGTTCTTTTCTGGCCCTTGCAACACTTTGCTGAGATAATATACCGGTAAGTGCTTCCGATCCCTTATTACCACAATTACTGAGCTGACCGCTTCCGGAGATACAGCGAGATACACGTACAGCTTTTCTCAGGGATTCGATTTTGCTAGTAGAGGCGGGGTGGCCAGATATTCCTTGAGCTCGCGCAGGGCTTGCTCGCATTCGGGGGTCCACTGAAAATCAGGAACTTTCCTCAGTTTTTTAAAGAAGAGGAGGTTCCTGTCCGCCGACCGAGATATGAATCTATTTAACGATACAATCCGGCCGCAGAGCCTCTGGACGTCCTTGATCGATTTGGGGGACCCGATTTTTTGCAAAGCCTCGATTTTCTCTGGATTGGCCTCGATCCCCCTCTCGCTGACCATGTAACCCAGAAACTTCCCCCCTCGAACTCCGAATGTGCATTTCGAGGGGTTGAGTTTTAAACCAAATTCCCTTAGTACTTGAAAGACCTCTCTAAGATGTTCGAGATGGTCCCTTTCTTCCGGACTCTTAACGATCATGTCGTCCACGTATACTTCGACAATCCGTCCTATCAACTCTTTAAAGATGAGATTCACTAACCTTTGATAGGTCGCCCCCGCATTCTTGAGGCCAAATGGCATAACCAGGAAACAGTAGACCCCCATCTCCACCACAAACGAAGTCTTGGATTGGTCTTCCGGGGCCATAGAGATCTGATAGTACCCTTGATAGGCATCCATCATACTCATCATTTCGCAGCCTGCCGTCGAGTCGACAAGCTGATCGATCCGAGGGAGTGGGTAGGGGTCCTTTGGGCACGCCTTTTTGAGGTCCGTGAAGTCATTGCACATCCTCCACTTTCCTTGCCCTTTGGGGACCACTACCACGTTGCACATCCACTCTGGGAAGTAGATAGGCATTATATAGCCGGCCTTCAACAACTTATTAACCTCCCCCTCGATAATCTTGTTTCTTTCGGCCCCGAAGACCCTCTTCTTCTATTTAACAGGCTTGAAAGTGGGATCAACATTCAAACGGTGCACGATGACCTCGGGGTTTATCCCAGGGAAATCCGAGGGCTGCCATGCAAACACGTCCTTGTTTTCTCTCAAGAAGTGAACAAGCATCATCTCCTTAGCTTGATCGAGTTGAGCCCCTATCTTGGTCGTTTTCTCGGGGTTACCGGGCTCCAACTCGACGACCTTAGCTTCTCCGGTGGGCTCGATCCTGCTGTCCTCGAGCTTCCTCGTTTTCGTCGGAGGCAGTTCCACCCACCCAGAGTCGCTATCCGAGCTGGCTTCGGGTGATTTCCTTTTCGAGGACCCAGGCTTCATCCCAAGTGAGACCGAGTAGCAGGTCCATGTGTCAACTACATCGCATCTCACCTGTCCAATCCCGGTCTCAGTGGGGAACGTCATCATGAGGTGGTAAGTCGATACCACTGCTCGGAATGCATTAAGCGCCGATTTGCCCAAGATTAAATTATAGGCAAAGGGGGCGTCCACCACCAGGTAGTTCACCATCAAGGTCCGTCGGTGGGGCTCTTTGCCGAGGGATGTTGGCAATTTGATTTGCCCCAGAGGGTGAATCTGGGATCCCCCAAAGCCTACCAGGGGCGTCTTCACCGGCTCTAAGTCGATTTTTCCCATGTCCATCTTTTTCAAGGTCGAGTAGAATAGGACATTGGCTGAGCTTCCGTTGTCGATCAAAGTTTTGGTAATGGCGAAGTTAGCTATGTCGGCCGTTACCACCATAGGATAGTCGGGTTGCTCGATCAGGCCGTCTGGGCTCTGGACAGGGATCCTGTCATTTTCGGTGAACTCGATCAAGTATCCCTCGATAGCATTGACCTGTTGGGAGTGATCCGGATCCTCGAGGGCAAACCGGTCATACCGGAGCTTCCTGCCAACTTTCTTTCGGGAGGATCTGGTATCACCCCCGGCTGGACCTCCCGCGATCATGAGGATCGTGCCCTTTGTGGGGTGATTGTTGCTCAGGGGCCTCTTGCCGGCTCTTTTTGAAGTTTCTGGATGCTTTTGAGGGCTCGCCTTTCTAGGTGACCTCGACCGATCTCGGTGGATCGGGGAGGCCTGGCGGTCATAGTACTCCAGCTTCTTAACAAATTCCTGGAGCTTCCCGCCACGGATCAGGGCCTCGATCTCGTCTTGTAGGTTATATCAATCCTCCGTGTTGTGCCCAGGCTGTCGGTGATAGGTACAATATTTCCCACTCCTCCGGGCTTTCCTCCCCTCGGGCATCCTCTTAGGCGTTGAAAATGCGTGGCTCCTGAGGAGTGAAAAGATTTCAGCTGGGGTCTTGGTAAGGGGAGAGTACTCTTTGTACTTCCTGACTACCTCCTTCCTTTCCTTGCCCCTGGATTTATCTTCCCGGGATTTGGCGCTACCTTCTCCCTTAGTCTTGGGCGGGTGTTTTATGAGGTGGAGCTCCTCAACCTCTATGTACTTGGAGGCCAGCTGCTGAATCCCGGCGATGGTACGGGGGGCCTGCATAATAATGGCCTGCGCGCATTTCTCATTCTTTAGGGCTTGTACAGCGCATGCCGGACAAACTCGACCCCCACATCTTCCACTTTGAGGAGCTCATTGTTAAACCGTTCCATAAAAGCACGCAGGCTCTCATCTTCTCTCTGGACTACTCCATACAAATGAGTATGGGACAACTTAGTAGACATCTTGGCAGCGAAATAGTTCAAAAATTTGTCTGCTAGTTCTTCATAGGAGGAGATGGATTGTGGCTCCATCTTCTTAAACCATGTAAGGGCGATCCCTTGGAGGGTGGTAGAAAAGAGACGGGCCCATACATGGAGGTTGCTGGTTGCCACCCCCACTACGTCCTCATAATGAGTCAGGTGCTCTAGCGGGTCCGTAGTACCGTCATAACGGGGCAGGCTGGTGGGTATGCGTTCATCCGGGGCCAACCGGGACTCGGCAATCTCCAAAATAAATGGAGATCTCTCCAATCGGTGGTTGTAAGGAGGCAGCTGTCGCGTCACTTCCACCCTTATGCTTCTATCTCCTTCGCGACGCCTGGACAGGCGATCTATTTCATCCTGTAGGTCGCTGACCTGTTGGCGCATGCGTGCCAGCTCTTTCAGCTCCTCCCCCCTTCGAGGGTGCGGACGATGACCGCCGGACCGGGACCTGGCGGGAGCCCTGGACCCGGCGGGGGCATCCATGGCGTTTCGGCCAGGAGGAACCCTTCGAGTGGCTACATTACCTGATTCAGCGACCTCTTCCCTGGGGTTATGTCTATGACTCCCTTCACGTGGGGACTGGCTCCGGCGGGGCTCATGATGCTCGCGATGGCAAGATACGGCTGGGGGCCCTACCTCATTAGGGGATGGAGACAGCCCCCCGGATAGTAACCGAACTAGGGTTTGGTCATCGCAGGCCCCCAACAGCTGTCTGATCCGGCTGATGGGGAGGGTGACCGTATGCTCTACCTGTTGCATCCCTGCGGCCTGAGCTGGTGCAGGATCATGAGAGGGTCCTGCCCCCAGCCCAGCGGGTAGTGCGGGCGCAGCAGGTTCCTTTCCTCTGTTTATGACGTTGACGGCTTCCTCTGCCCGCTGAGTCACTTCGGGAGGGTCGCGGTGGCTCCTCTCCGAGGTGACGGAATGTAAGTTCGCCGGGTGTTCACCATTCTTCTTGCTTGGGAAAAAATCACCTCTTGCACAGGATTAGGCCCTCCTTCTAGCGCCAAATGATGCGGTCCGGATTTGGTTGGTCCACGTGTCCGAATACGGCGCACTTCCGTAATAGTGTTTGCTGGTGGCCCACCTGCTAAAGAGGGAGGAACGCACGTGAGACTAGCCGGTTTTTGCCCTGGCGTAGGCTCTCCGACGCTCAAGTCAGTGGCGGGTTCAAGAAGAAGATGAACAGTAGTGATATTATCTTGGCTTGTAAGGCAAAGAGTATCTCTTACCCTTGAGTGGAGAGCCGTGTGGAGCTTTTATATGAGAGTGAGGAGCCTGATGTGACATGGTTGGTGGGATCCGGTCACCCTCAGCCCTGTAGCTGTTTTAATAAGTGCCTTTTGTCCCCCTTTTTCCAGCCTTTTGGCAGCTATCCTCACTCATCATTAATGAGGGGTCATACCCGGCATTAAATGGATATCTTGGGCATTTATGATCAAGGATTGTATTTATGACTTGGCATTTAATGCGCCCACGTCTGATGGGATAGACCCATGTGCCAACGTGATGCAGTAGGTGGCAGCGGATTGCGCCTGTCAGCAATCTCCAGCTGTACTCGTCTCGTCATAATTCCCATCTTTGCAATGGTTAAGTCTGGGATTTGGCCCTCGAGGAGAGCGCCATCGAGGGCAATCTCTCCATTCGAGGGCACCCTTGCTAACCTGTTGCGTTGTGGGCTTCCTCAAGGGAGCGAGGCTGGTGTGATAGTGCCCTTTCGAGGGCCTTGACAGATTCGAGGGCGGCAATTCCATACTTAGTGGATTCGTGACTTTTGGAAGATTGCGATGACGTGGCATGGTAAAATGGCACTTGACTCATCAATATCCTATCTATTTATTTCAAATTACGGATATTTATAATCGGATTCGGATTAGGATTAAAATCCGCTCCATTGACAACCCTAATTAATTCATTGCCTTTCAAACTCAACTTCTTGAAGTTGCGAGTTTTTTCCTTTTTCTTTTTTTAAAAAAAGCATGATGTAAAATTATTTAATTTTCTCGCGGATAGATAAAAAATTTGACATGTCAAAATTCAAATTACGTAGAGGAAATTTTTTTAATATTTTCATTTTATGTTTCTTTGTTGATTTTGTGAGTACAGTATTATTTAATTTTATTTCAACAGCATGTTTGCCATTTCTCTAGGTCGTGGATTGTATTTTCATTTGATACTTTTTTAGATATACATTTTGCTAAACTCAAGCTAGATCATTATTACTATTGTTGTAGTAGTCGTAGTTGTAGTAGTACATGTGTAGTTATTGCTAGAATGTGAAAGACTAAGGGATTGTATTTGCTCATTTAATTTTTGTTTGACGTGGGGCTTTATATTTGAAATTTATTTTGTTCTCAAAAGTTATTTAATTAAAGTATTCTATATTTCCGCATGCAACAAGTGTGGTTCCTCAAAACAGGTAAGATTGCATTTTCTTTTTTCTTTTTCCTTTTTCCTTTTTTCCCCTTCTATATTATTTCATCACTTAATTACATGCTCCCTTTTCTAGGATTCTCTTACCTTTTCAGTTTTTTTTTCCTCTATCTCATTTTAATTATCCATGTCATGAAAGTAGAATTCCAACACAATACGTAGAATTGTGGTGGATGTCTTTCCAATTTTATTTATATTAGCAAACTAGGCTCACTCTATATATGTGTAAAATATAATTTTGTGATGTATTTAAATTTGAGTAATATTTCGTTGTTATTTGATAATATTTGATTATAATAGTTTGTTTGATTTGGAATATTGATGCAATTGATTATAACGGGTCATTGATTAATTTGTTGAGATTGTAATAGTACACTTCGCATAAAATAAATAAAATTTTATGTCATGTTAAATTAATGAATATCCAAAACGAGTTGATTTAATATCTTAAATTATGGGACTAAAAAACAAAATAAAGGTGAAGATAAAATAAATATTGGAGACAAGTTAAGAGAGAGGTGAGAGAAGAATAGAAAGATAAATAAATGAGGGGAGAGGGATCTTGGGTAGTGGAGATAGGAGAGACATGAGGGGAGAGAGATGTTGGATAGTGGAGATAAGAGATAAATAAGAGAAGCGAGATGCAAGATATTCTATTGGTGATTTATTAAGGATTTGAGCACTATAGTGGCCTCAATCACAGAGTGCTTGAAGATAGGGAAGTTCTAATGGATGAAAGAGGCTAGCATTAGTTTCGTAGTATTGAAAGAGTTAATTTGCACTGCACCTGTTTTGACTTTACTTGATTTTTATGCCTTATTCGAAGTTGAATGTGATGCAAGTGGTGTAGGAATTGGAGCAGTTCTTTCTCAGCGGAAACACCCATTGACTTTATTTTAATGAAAAATTGAGTGATGTCAGAAAAGAAGTGAACCACTTATGATAAAGAATTCTACTCTATCATACCTGCATTGAAGACATGGGAGCACTACTTGATTGGTCATGTGGTTTTTCTTTACACCGATCATTATGCTTTAAGGTACTTGAATAGTCAAAAGAGAATCAGTAATGGTATGCATGCTAGGTGGTTTGAATTTCTGCCAAAATTTCCCTTCAAACTTGTCCACAAATTAGGTGTACAAAATACAGTTGCAGATGCTTTGAGTAGAAAAGTTGATTTGTTGCTAACTGTGAGCTAAGAAACTATGCGGTTTGATACTATGAAGGAGTTGTATGCTAAAGATGAAGACTTCCACAATACATGGTATTAGTGCTCTACTCATCACTCTATAGATGATTATCATATTCATGATGGGTTCTTAATGAAAGGCAACCATCTTTGTATTTCAAAATCATCATTAAGGGAGAAGTTGATTCATGATTTACATGGAGGGGGTTTAGCTCGACATATGGCTAGAGATAAAACTCTATTTGCTGTTGTGGAGAGGTACTTTTGGCCTAATGTACACAGAGATGTTGAGAGATTTGTGAAACAGTGTTTTCTTTGTCAAATAACAAAGGGGCAATTTCAAAATACTGAATTGTATATGTGATTACCTATCCCTGACAATATTTAGGTAAATTTATCTATAGATTTTATCCAAGGACACAACAAGGTATCCTCAATCAATCTTTGTGGTTGCTGTTGGATTCTCTAAGATAGCTCATTTCATCCCTTGTAAGAAGATATCCGATGCTTCTTTAATAGCCAAGTTAATCTTTGGATACATAGTTAGCTTGCATGAAGTGCCAAAGTCAATCATCTTGGATAGGGATACTAAGTTCCTCAACCATTTTTGGCGTACTTTATAGTATTTATTTGATTATTCTTTACGTTATAGTAGCATGATATATCCACAAACATATGGTCAAACTGAAGTAGTGAATCAACACTTGGGAATTTGATTCCAAGTTGGTGGTGATGTGATGGTGTTTCTATGGAAATAGAGGTTTCCCGTGGGTACTTATCACAAGTTACAACCTAAAAAGTATGGTCCCTAGAAAATACTCAGCAAGACCAATGATAATGCATACGTAGTAGATCTTCCCACTTCATTTGGAATTTTTAAAACATTTAACATGGTTAATATCTATCCATTTTACCCTTCAAATGAGCCTTTATTTCCTTAAAGAGTTGCAAAATTGAGGTCGAGTTTTTTCTCAAGCAGGAGAGAATGACGTAGAGTAAATGACAGAAGAATTTATTTTAGCAATACTATTTTAGCTTTCCTATATCTAGTATATTTCTTTCATCTTTAAGTTTTAAATTCCTATTCAAGTTATGATTTTCCTTTTTAAGGCTTAGATATCTATTCAAGTTAGTACTTTCCTTTTAAGTTATAGATTTCTATTCAAATTAAAATTCTTCTAGCTATTATATATAAGAAACTTCTATTATTCTTATGATGATCAACAATAATACAATTTTTAGAGAATTTCTTCTATGTTTTTTGATTGAGAACTTTTTAAGAATTATTTTGATATAATTCATTCATGTTAACACTTACTCGTTGCGTTAAATAGTGCAGGGAAAAAGAAAATGAAAAAAATGCGGTCAGGGTGTTTAACCTAACTATAACTAAAAAAGTAACGCATACAAATTTACCTAATCATCACCGAGGACATAGATTTCCAACGCATAATACCCACTGTCAAATCATCAAACCAAATGGTCTCAAAGGCTTCAGGCAGGTAAAAAAAGGCAATCACAGGATAAACCATACAAAATACAAAAAAAAAAAAAAGAAAAAGAAAAACAAAGGGTAGTTATAATGTGTTAGAAAATTATATAGGCCATTTATATATGCAGCCTCGAGCACATCAAAATGAATAGGCATTAACATTTAGCAACCTCAGTCCGGCACAAAATTTCATCATACAATAATAAAACCAAACAAAATTGCATAATAATTTAGATAACGTTTGTCTCCCACATCCGCATGTCAAACTCCTAACAACAACGCCCAAAAGTAGGCCCCAAAAATAACAACCACAAATCACACCCAAAAAAGCAAGAATATAAACATATGCGACATTGCTAATGGGGGGAGTCATGTTAAACAGTTAAAACAGTGCCGAAAGATCCATTGACGATCACTTGCACCAAGCGAACATGGGGAAGAGCAACGCAATCTGTAACTACACATCCACAACCCAAAAGAATTAACCCAAAAAAATCCAGACTCAATCCTCCAAAAAAAAGGGCATATCAGCAACACTAAAATACACTAGATACAAAAATTAATAGGACCGTACCCTAATACAAGTCAAGGCCCCTAAAAAATATCGCATCCAATACACCCACTGAAAATAACAATTTTTGAAAGTAAAAACTCACCACTCTAGTATATGAAAAAAACGACTAGCCAACAACCCAAATTAAAATGGAGGACACCAATGAAAACCACCACATATATAGAAGGGAAAAAAAATCAAAACCACAAATGTCACAAACCCCAATCATCCATCAAATTAAGGCACAATAGCCCAAATATCAGGTTGTGAAATACCCTACTATCAGATAAAGACAACAGGCAAACAATGTTGCATATATAGGTCAATCTTATCAGGTAGTTGTGATTGACTAAATAGCAAACAAAATCATCTCTTATGTAAGCCATGATAGTACGATAGAAGACCTTGAAGAGCTAAGCACTACCTAAGACAACTGAACTAATACCTGCGCGACGACCCCAACCAATGAATGACAACAAAACACAAGGAACTACAAAGCGAGCACCTATTGCCTTATTTACCTACTGAGAGGATACGAAGGGATAGCAACACAACACAGCGTGGTAAGTCAAGCTATGATGCTCGAGCAACATGAAAAATCCAACAGCGATAAACAAGATATTTACAGGCGAGCACACATGACTATTGCCACTGCTCACCTAAACGGCATTGCTACAAATGGTATTAGCATTAACAAATGGCATTGTTCTTGACTAGCTCAACTGACACATGGGATAAAAACATTGTACCATTCACAAGCAAGAACACGGTGTCCACCCGAACACCACAAATCTGTTAGGCCAAGCGGATATAAAGGTATAATAGTAAAATGCAGACTGGTAATTTGACATGATAAATTTTTTTACTGTGTTTAGAATAATTTAACTTACTAAGTTTGAGGTTTAATGAGTTGGATTTAGATTGATTAGGATTTGACACCAACCCAACCAATCCTATACAAATTCACTCAATATATCCAACACGATCGTCACCTACAATTTGTAGTGTGAGAAGAAGTGGCCACAAGTATTAAGTTATGTACATTTCACCAAAGCATCAAATAAAAAATTGTGATTGTAATTATGTTTTGGAGCCTTCATTGAATCTTAGATAGGATTTTTCATGGTTTAGTTGGTGCGAGGTGCTACCTTAGTGGCAAAATGATTCTTTTTTACTTAACATGTGAAACATTCTTTACATATTTTAAATTCTATATTTTTATTTAAATTATGAGTATGTGTTGTATTAGTATAACTTTTATATATACATATATATGTGTGTGTGTGTGTGTGTGACGCCTACCAATTTTTGGACGATTAAAAAATTTGTAGGAGGGAACGGTTGAGCGTGGGAGATTCCTTGGAATCCTATTTTTTGATGAAGAACCTGCTGACTTTGGGGATACCTAACTTGCAAAAAAGTGTTAGGACTCCACTGGATTAAGTAAGTGTGTGCCATACTAAAAAAAATAGATCAAAAGAATGTAAACAATGCAAGAAAGACAGTAGGTGGAATCCTGTATGCGGTGTGTGACGACCCGAAACCCTTGGCTAGTTATAGAGAAATGCTACGAATACTTGTAATATAGTAAGCTGAAAATTTTTGTAAAAGTCATTTATTAAACATAGCAAAATACCAAGTACATGATAATAGTCCTAAATACATAATACGACTACACAGACTCATCTATCACTTCTTCTAGCCAAAAGCTCCAAATCGCCTCTCGCTATCCTCCTCATTGACAACCCCGTTCTCATGTCCGGCTAAAACATTAGATATTTAACAACGTCAACAATCACGTTGAGTAGTAATTTCACTTAACACATAAGGTGCATGTGTGTGACTTGGACATGCATATTTTCATATATTTGCATCAACATAAAACATGCAAAATTTCAGATCATAAGAATCATAAATTGCACACTTTTCTACCGTTTTCCGCCTCGACGGGCGACTACCTTATCTCGCAGTGCCGTAATTCAATTCCAACCATTACTCCCACCCAACCAGACACTCCAGTGGTCATATCCTGGGCATATGCCAATTTCCTACGACCCACTTCAGTACATGGAACGCTCCGTCCATGCAAGGTGGGATTAGGCAACGATGGATGGCGAGAACGTTTAAGACCGGCAAGCCCGTTGCCGCCCGGCCGAACTCAGCCCCATCCACCCCTATCACATTTTTGGGCCCATATACACACAATTTTCACACAATATAAACTGTTTTTCAGCATACTATTGCATAATTTCAGCATAAATCACCAAATTTCCAGCATATAAACCATAACTCGGCAGACTGCGACAGCAGATTTTCGGCTTGCAAAATTCGGAAATTTCAGCTTGTAATATACTGAGATTACATGCTGCAACTTCCAGCTTTGTAAAATAGGTTTTCAGCTTTGTAAAATTCGAATTCTCAGCCTTGAAAATCGGATTTTGCGGCTTTGAACAGTAATTCCAGTTTTGAAAACAGAATTTCCAGTTTTGAAAACAACTATAATTTTCAGATTTAAACACTGAATTTTCGACTTTTAACACATAAATCAAGCCCTAAACACATAGAAAAACCTTAAACAAGCATAAACCCTAATTTTTAGCAACATAAATCCAGCTGAAACGCTAAAATTTCAAGCACAATTGTTCATGAACATACAACATGCGTTTGGCTAAATTGTCGTGAAATCCTTTCGGACTAAGATAGTAACCAACTTGTGGTTACATCCCATGTCCTAATAGGAGAATAATATGCTAACACTATGAGAAACTAGCTCATGTATTAAGAGAAATCACTACCTTCTTCTAAAGGGTTTTCTTCTTTTCTTTCTAGGTTTTGAAACAAGTAGTACAAGAAGGAGAAAAGGTGAGTTTGTGGGGTAAAATAAACAAACAAGAGTGAGATATGAGGGTGTGTTTGTGACCGGCTACTTGTGTGTGTGAGTGTGTGGTGTTTTGTATTTTCGTGCACCTTTGACTACTTATAACTAATGTTAGAAGAAATAGAAGAAATAAGATTAAAATAAAGCTAAGTCTTAATCTAATGATACCTTCTTTCCAACTCAATACCCAACTATGAGGTCTAAGGGTGCTTAGTGGTGGTCTATAAGTGCTTAGTGGTAGTCTAAGTAATCCTTGACCATACATGTATGTACAATTCTAGAGAAGTATATACAAGTGGCTATACAAGTGTACATGGATGGTGATTGGTGTAAGATGGAGACCTAAGAATTAATATCCACCAAGTATTGAATTTGGTCACATATATAAGCTGAAAAACGTCCTCCCCCCTTTAATTTTCTGAAATTGTGAGTTATTTCCTATATTTTGGGTATTTTATTGAAAATATGGAAGAAAATAGTCTTTAGGGGAGACAAATGCAATTTATGCATCCTTTAGGGCTTTTCCTAAAATATATATATATATATATATATATAAACTAAATATATATCTATATATACATATATATGGTTTTATGTGTTAGAAATTTAAATAATTATTCTCAAGATTATTTTGTGAAAGTGACACATTTTGGTGAAATGGCATTTATAAGAAGTATAGAGAAAATTCCTAATCTAATGTGTGTACATCTATATATATATAAACGTGTTTAAGTATATATATATATATACATACTATATGTTTCTTGAATTTTTATGCATGGAAGGATGGTTAACCATCGATGAGAAAATAATCCTATATCGATGCATGTTGTAAATAAAACGAGCACATTTTGCAAAACAATATTGTTTCGTAAATGATGCATATAACATGCAAGTCACGTAAGTCACATACATTTAAGCATATATAATAGAACGTATGAGTGAAAGATCAGGTCCTTACACGGTGTGCCTAGTTTGTGAGCTTGAGTGCAATGAATGCAGTTAGTAGAATGTAGTGAGAGTTCGAATTAGAATCTAAATGAGAACATGTTTACTAAATGAGAGGCAATGGGTGGCTTGTACCCACTTGCTCGAGGAATACTTAGGATTGTTTCTCCGTACTTGGAGGAATGTCAGATTTTTGGAAGAGGTGAATATGGGCTGATTCCACCTTTGTAGGGTTGTTGAGATGTTGAGATAAGCATGGGTCTATTTTTTAGGCTTTGATTGTTGCGAGAATAAACACTTGAAGTCTTATCCATGTGGATTTTAGTTGGCTAGGATTGGTGGACCAGGTCCAACATGGCTTATAGGGAGGATGGCTGGATCATGTTGGGCCATTATGGGCCTCCTGTAGTGTGCTTGGCCCGTAGGAATTCTAGGCTTGAGTTGAAGATTTGAGCCCCTCTTTAGGGCATTTCATCTGGGCTCTTGTCTCTGGGCCATCTCATAGTATTTGGGCCCAATAGACTGATTTTTTAGGGGCAGCAATTTATATATATATATATATATATATATATATATATACATGTGTGTGTGAATATATGCAAGTCTATTAACAAAAAAATAAGGTACATATATATATTTATGTTTTGTAATACAAAATTTAAACTTTATAACTTATTTTATATTATATGTGTTTATATAATACATATGTACACAAATATATTAAAAAAGTTAAAAATATAAAAGAAAAATAAGAAAAATTTAAAGATATAATTTAAAAAGAAGTGGTTTCTCATTGAAATAGCACCTAGCATCAAATCTATCATTTTTTACCAACATCTTTTTGTGATGAAAATTTTTCACCAACATCTATTGTTAGAGTCTCCTTGCATCTTATATGAATAAAGAAAAGGAAAATAAAATAAAGCAAGACCTCATTAATCACTTACTAGTATAACATAATAACAATAAGGGATAATTACATTTACTACCTCTCTAAAATATGGAAGCGACCATTGGTCTCCATTTTTTTCAATATTACAACCGTTTTCCCTAAAGAAGTTAAATTACATCTACCCCTCTTGGCAGCCGGTTGTCGGTCAAAACAACTAGCATCAGCAAAATTCTTAATGAAAACTCGAATATACACTTACTTTAATTTTCATATTTTTGTTCCCATACATGCCCTTTGTATTATAACTAAATTGGAGGGGTGGTTTTGTAATATAAAAAATAACATATACGTTTTTTTATTAAAGAAAAAGAATGCACACAAATACTTAATATACATACTTAAATATTCAAAATTATCATCTATATACACACACACACACATAATATATAAAAGCAAAATATATAACAAAAATTTATAATTATCATATATAAATAAATAGATATATACAAATATATATATATATACATATATATCGAAACATACTCCCACACACACTGTACAAACAGAGGGAAGCTTTTCTTATCACACACACACACACACACACACACACACACATTGTACATGCTAGATTGATGGTGCCGGAGGTAGCTATGACGGCGGTGGAAGTGTGGTTCATAGTGGTGAGGGAATCGGCCAACGGTGAGAGTGTGGCTGCCGGGGAGAAGAAACTGGAAAAGAAGGGGAGGGGGGTATACATGCGATTTTGAGAGGAACAAAGGGGTGGCTTTTTTTTAGTAGAGCTCCAACATTGGCCAAAGATGTAGGGATCGAAGCGAGTGTTGTGAAGCGAGTCCATAGGTGCAAGCACTGATCCGTAGGTCATCGGCAGTGGGTAGATCAACGGGAACAACAACTGTGGGAATAAGAAAATTACCTTGTAGCTAAATGACGGCGAAAGAAGTTGACTTTAATAGATATAGAAAGCTTGCAGCAAGGCGACCCCGATGCTGTGAAATTTGTCGGATTTCGATAAGTATTGTCAAAGTCGCAAAATTTGACTCTCTTTGATCGCCGATCAAATGGAGTTCGATGGTATTGACTAGGGTACCATTGAAAAGTTGAGTTCGTGACAATTCAGTTGGCGTAGGTTTTGTTGGATTCTGACACAGATTGATTGATTGCCAGTGGTTGGGTTAGGGACAATGTGATGGAGAATGATGAAGAAGAAGACTGTGAACATGGCTGCTACCTCTTGTATTCATCTTTTTTTTTGTTTAATTTAATTTACAGATCATATACTTCTTTGTATATGATATGATTTTAAATATATATATATATATATGAATCTTTGTATATTGCTTTCTATATATTATATATTTTTAAATATGTATTTTTTACTTTATATTATTTTGACATATGTATTTTCCCTTTTTTATTTGGGTTGGGGGAAATTCTAATTAGAAGTCATTTAGTCAAAAGGGTAAAAATGTCTTTACAATTATTTATTTTTTAGTTTATTCTTTTTATTTTTTTCAAAGTTAACAATTAAGGGTAAAATCGAAAGTTCATGAAAAATGACTGGATACCGACTGACTATGGGGGTGGATGTAATTTTTAATTTCCTTAGCGAAAACGCCTGTACCATTGAAAAACAAATGAGAAATTAATTGTAGTTTTCAAATTTTAGAAGAGTAATAGTGTAATTAATCCTAATAATAATGTCACCACAAGAATACCAATTATTGAAGCAGCTGACACCACAGTTCGATCCTGATGACTTTTATAAAATGTGGCATTCCACCTAAGAATCACACAATTTGATGTTTGTTGATATTTGGACTAGGAATATTCATGGTTCGGTAAACCAGCCCAATCATATCAAAATTGAAATTTCAAGTTGTAATGAATATCGAGCAAAAAATATTAGATACAATTTTCATTTTTTCCAGAAATTCGATATTAGTATCAATTTTTTGTGTCAATTCCCCGAACGAACCGAATATGGAAATTAATTATATATACTAGTAATATTAGCATACTCGATTTAATATGCATCATTAAAATTAACATAATATAATGATATACTACAATCTTAATAAAATTTATACTATTAAAATATTTTTAGCTATTTTTATATATTAATGAAATTACCGATAAGTTAAAATAAAATAAATTAAAATGAAAAAATAAGAAAACAATTACTAAAAAAGTTAAAAAAGTAATATTGAAAAATATTGAGAGATGAAAAGAAGAATAGAGAGGAAAGAGAGAGGGAAAGGAAAAGAAGGGAGAAAGTAAAAAGAACGTGAAAGATAAAAAAGAGAGAGAAAGCAAAAAGAAAAATGACAAACTAACAATAGTTATTAAAAGATTATATCGTTTTATATAATACTATATATATATACTCAAACATATATATATATATATATATATATATTAGAGCAATTCATTGACTACAATTGGACAATTTTAACTCAATTGAATTTTCTTAAAATTTTGAATTATTTTATTAAATTTAAAAACAGTGATTGGTTGATTTTTCTCCCTCTTAAGAAAATCAAAGAAAATTAATTTTCTCTTATTTATTAATCCAAATAGCTTTCTTTGTTTATTCATTACCTCATACTTCCAATCATTTCAAAACATGTTCCCCCGACTATTTAGGACTTACTCTCCCTTTGATGCAGTCACTTTTTGGTCAGAGTCCGACTCACTCCGGATGATTATGCTAGTGGCCCACCTGTCGAAAAGGAAAGAACGCATGTGAGACTAGCCGGTTTTGCCCCAGCGTAGGCTCTCCAACGCTCAAATCAGTTGAAGATAGAGTGAAGAAGAAGATGATGAACAATGAATATACTGTTCTTGTTTTACAAGTAAGATAATTCAAAAGATGAATGATCCGTTACCTCTTTGTGGGAGAGCCTTTTGCTATTTATATGAGTGATCCCGTGATGTGACATGGATGATGGGGGTTAGTCAGTCCTCCTGGTATGTGAGGTACAGATGGAAGTGTTTTTTGTCCCCTTTTGAACTCCCAAATACCGACTGACCACCTTCTCATTATTGAGGGGTCTAATTAGCATTTAATATGTATCTTGGGCATTTATGACCTAGGATTGTATTTATGACTAGGCATTTAATGCGATGGAGACTAATGGGATGGACCCATGTGCCACAGAGGCGCATTAGATGGCGGTGGGTACAAGGCTTGGCACCAGTTGCCAGCTGGGTTTTTTCAGTTGGCCGATGAGCTTGGCGGAGGCTGAGTATGGATTTCGCACCCTCGACACAACTGCGTTCGAGGACCGCTCAAGCCTTTAAGCCTCCCGTGCCTTAGTGCCATGGGGCTAACCCACGAGATCTCGTGGATTCCAGGTGTCTATCGTGGCTTTTGAGTCCCAAACTTGGGATAACCCTAGTGGGAGGTACCTCCCTCCTCGTGCCTCGCATTTCGGGGCCCACTCTTTACGCGGACGGACTCTCGAGGACTTTGAGTCACTTTGAGGGCATGGGTTCTCACCCTTAGTGAGCTTTGTGGCTTACAACCTCATGGTCGAGGATAGCCGGGCTTAAAACCTCCTTCGAGGGCAGTCTATTAGGTCGAGGGCTCTGTTGCCCCACACTCGGGATCTAGACTAGCCCACCCCTGCTGACGTGGCGAGAAGAGGAGGCACTAGGCACATCACCCTTATATCTCCATACCACACCGTCTACCTTCATTCCATCTTCATGAGCTCTTTTTCAATTTTTTTTCATCATATTATATCTATTATTACACATACTTTTAAATTTTATTTTAATCAGAACTTGAAAATATACACATTAAAACCATGAAAAAAGAAGAAAATGAACATGATTTAAGTTATTTTAGTTTCTCAATCAATTCCCTTTTTTCTGTTTATCATATTATATCTGATATCCATACTTTTAATCTTTGTTTTCACCAAAAGTGTCCGCCTTGAAACTATAGGACAAAGAAAAAGGTACACAATTTAAGTTGTTTTATTTTCTCAATCATTTCCCCACTTTTTTCTATTCACCATATATCCGATATCTATACTTTTAATCTTTGTTTTCTTTGTAAGTGTCCACCTTAAACCATTGGAGGAGGGAAAAAGTAAACATTAGTTGTTTTAGTTTCTCAATCACTTACTTTTATTTAATATTAGAAAAAACAAGTGACTAGAATATCAAAAATATGATACTCAGGTAGATGAATTTACTCTTTTTTTTGGGGGGGGGGTAGGAGGAGACCGAAAGGCTTAGTTCTCCTCAGCATGCAAGGCTTCCTCCACCTCAGGCGGTGGAGTATCCCATCTAACAAAATTCAAGTTGATCTCGTGACCAAGTTTTGCAAGTATGTCGGCGCAGGTATTGCCTTATCTCTTCATGTGCTTCATCCTAGTGATCCAAGGCTTGTGAAGAAGTGATTTACAGTCTTCGATGATATGCTCCAGAGGATGGGACTTTACTACTGTGCTCGTTACCAGCTTGAAGACTGCTTCGGAATCGACCTCAAGTCTCTCCAGTCTTCTTTCCCATGAACACTTTAGTCCCTCTCGCAGTCCTATGAGTTCTGCAATCATGATAGAGACACTACCAAGGGAGCAAGAGAAGCCATTGATCCATCGATCGTTATTGTCTTTGATCAGCCCTCCCGCCGAAGCTCTATTAATGTTAGTTCGGTAGCTACCGTCCGTATTAAGTTTGTGCCATCCCTTCTCTGGTTTTCTCCACATGACACTAGCCTCCCCTCTTTCCCCCTTACACACAAGGCTAGAGAAAAGGAGCGACAGATCCGTTGCCAGCGATTTGATGTGCACCACCGTTCCCCTTAAGGTTGAAGGCTGGTTTTGGAAGATAAGGGTGTTTCGGCAGCACCACAGAGACCAAATGGTTGCAAGTAATATAAATTTCCACTCACACTTAGGGAGAATGATGTTACGAAAAGAAGCTAAATCGTTTGATTTAAACCAAGACCTGTCGGGTAATGCCAGAAATTGAGCAAATTCCGTGGGGTTAACAATGAACTCCCATGCCTCTTTGGCCACTAGACAGTGTAACAGGGCATGCATAATGTTTTCTTTATGTCTATTGCACCTCATACACAAGTCCGAGTCACTAAATTTTCTTTTGTGTCTCAACTCATTCGTGGGCAGGCTGTTGTGATGACAAAGCCACAGGAAAATTTTTAGTTTCTCTGGGAAACGGAGCTTCCATATCCAATTCCAAGCTTTGGATAATCTCTCACTTCGAGCATGGGCACTATTAAGGAGAGCATAGGCAGACTTGACAGTGAATATACCATTACCAGTGCACCCCCAAATCCTCACATCTTCTTTTAGGCTATCATAAGGAATTGGTGTGTTGTGCATCATGTGTTCAATCGTTATCGGGAGGTTTATATGAAGTGCAACAAGGTCCCAAACTAGATTTTGTCCTATAATATCCATCACTAGAGTAGTAGCATCCTCTTGATGAGGTATACCCTCCAGCTGCTCACAGAGCTTTTTGTCCCCAACCCACCTGTCATACCATAGGGAGATGTTCAAGTCATTGCCAATTCGCCACTTTATTCCTCCCTCTACCTCTTTTATGCTTCTAACTACTCCTTTCCAAATCCTAGATGCATTTGGTTTAGGCAAGTGGTCTAGGATATCTCTCTCCCCTAAATACTTCTTCTTGAAAATATCAGTCCACAAATTCTTATCATCACTTACCATTCTCCATCCCACCTTAGCAAGAAGCGCTATATTAGGCTTGCATGTATCTCTAATGCCTAAACCCCTATCCCTCTTAGAGCGAATAACCTTGTCCCATCCAACTAAGTGAATCTTCCGCCTCTCCTCACTGGATCCCCACAAGAAGTCTCTGTTAATTTTGTCCAGCATATGGCACGTCCTTCGCAGGGAACCAATTGGTTTGCATAAAGTAGATGGGGATAGCCGACAGAGTTGATTTAACCAAAGTTGTGCGCCCCGCTAAGTTGAGGTTCCTTGCTTTCCAGGGGCTGAGTTTATTTCTAACTCTCTCAATCACCCCTGTAAAAAAGGTGTTATCCCTCCTATCCCAACTAAATTTAACCCTAAATACCTCCCAAGGTTATTTGTGCAGCCGACACCAAGGATTCGAAGAATATCCTGCTTGACATTTGGTTCAGTATTCGGGGAGAATAGTATCTTGGATTTATCCATATTGACATTGAGTCCTGAGGCCTGGCAAAACTCATCAATGACCGACTTGATGACTTGAGCATTATGGATTGTGGATTTAGCAAAGAGGATAATGTCATCCACAAAGAGCATGTGGGAGAATTGAGGTCCCCCACGACACACTTTGATCGGTTACCATTGTTTCCCTTCGACCACTTCTTGGATACGGTATGTAAGGCGTTCCAAGCAAAGGACAAAGAGATAGGGCGATAAGAGGTCACTTTGTCTTACGCCACACGTAGAGAAAAAAGGCTCTAAAGGCTCCCCGTTCCACAAGATGCAGGGTTTAGCACTCAAGACGCAACTAAGGATCAAACGGATAACTCTAGGTGGAAACTTGAAGAGATGGAGGGTTTGTTCAAGAAAATCCCACTTAACCTTATCGTATGCCTTATCTAAGTCTAACTTAATGACCATGCCACCCTTCCTACTTCTAGAGGCTCTAAGTGTGTGCATGACTTCATGAAGAACTAGAATGTTGTCCTGGGTACCTCTCTCAGGGATAAAGCTGTTTTGAAAGGGGCTAACAATACTGTTGAAGAATGGTTTCAAACGGAGCACAAGTATTTTGGTGATGATCTTATACAAAGTGTTGTACAGGGCAATCGGACAAAACTCTGACAAAAGGGAAGGGTTCGTGACCTTAGGGATGAGGCAAACGAAGAAGTCTCCTACCCCCTCCAAAATCCTACCCTTTATGAAGGATTGAGACACCAAATCCAAAACCGACTGCCCAACAATATCCCAATATCTCTGGTAGAAGAAGGCTTGGCACCCATCTGGCCCCGAAGACTTGTGGGGTTGCATGCTACAAACCACTGTATGGATTTCATGCATGTTCGGGATTTTGACCAAGGTAGCAACAGCCTCATCACTAAGGTGGCATTGAAAATGGCTTATGTTCAAAAGGGAACAAGTGTCGTTCACTTCCCGCCCAAACAAACCCCTAAAGTAATCAAAAACATGATTTTTGATAACAACTCCATTAGACTGCCAATAACCATCAGTTTTGAGGGTGCTAACTTTGTTTTTCCTTCTACAACATAAGGTCAAAATATGGAAAAAAAAAAATGGGTGTTTTTATCCCCAAATTGGAGCCAATTTATTCTAGATTTTTGAAACCAGAGCAATTCCTCTTGGTGAAGGATAGAATCGTACTCGGCAAGAAGCGATGTTCAAGATTTAAAAGGAACTCACTATTAGTGACACTAAGCCTCTTTTGAACACCCTCAAGCCTAGCTTTCAAGTTACGTTTCTTATGAAAAATATTGCCAAAAACACGCCTGTTCCATTCCCTCATACTTTGAGGTAAGCTAGTAAGGGCGTCTAAAATTTTAACCTCGCGGTCCCATATGCTTTGGATCTGCTCAGTGCAATTTGGGTGAGATAACCAAGCTAGTTCGAAACGGAAGGGCTTAGAAGTAGTGATAGGGTCTTTACCATGGTAGAGGGTGAGGATCGGGTGGTGGTCGGAGTGCGTGCATGGGAGATGAAGAACAAGAGCTTCGGGGAAAGACAATCTCCATTCATCTTTGGCAATTGATCGATCTAACCATTCTCTGATTAGTGATCTTCCTCTCTAGCGGTTGGACCAAGTGAAAGCCGAGCCTTGGACGCCCAAATCCATAAGCTTACAACTTTCCATTCCTCTATGCATTCTATGGCACCGACTCCATTGGACCAAACGACCCCCTTTCTTTTTGCTAGGGCTAGTGTAGTCATTGAAGTCTCTTGTAACCATCCATGGTGAATTCACGTTCTTGCTGAAACTCTCCATGCTCGTCCAAAATTCCTCCTTTCTTCCAGCTTTTGGGCTTGCGTAAATACCTGAGCAAATACAGCTGTCCTCCAGTCTAGTTCCTATAGCGGCATGAATGGCTTGTGCTGAAATATCCAAAATGTGCACTGGGACTCTCTCCGCATCCCAAAGGAGCCAAATTCCCCCTTCCCGTCCAGTAGTGGGCACTCTAATAACGTTCAAAAAGCCCAAATTTGTGGATATCCTTGCAGCTCTTTCTTCTGACGCTTTGGTCTCAAGAAGGTACACAACATCTGGTTGATAGTCTCTGATTAGTTCACGAAAATGCCTTCTGAATTTTCTGCTTCTCGGGCCTTGGCAATTCCAAGTTAAAACTTTCATCAGAATAAGGTTAGTGGGGTCTCGACGTTCCTGGGCACTCAGCTGGTGTGTCCCAAACATCCTACACAGTCTGCTGTACCAGCATGTGCATCCACAAGCATCAACATATTTGTTTTGCCATCCTCAGACGGGCCTTCAGCTTGTACCCCAGCCATGGCTGGTCCTCGATCCTCAAGTACCCGCCTAAGGCATTCCTTTGCCAAAGGCGGGAGGGGGGGGGATCCTCGTCGTTCTACTGATGTGTAAATTCCTTATGTAATAGGTCACAATCCATGAGTTCATCATCTCCTTGGGTTGGAGTAGGTCCCCCATCCTCGGTATTGCATTGTTGGTTGTTTTTCATATAAGGAATGCTGTGTGCATAGAGTGTTTAGGACATGTGGGAGGCTGGTGAAAGGGGGGTTTGGTCCGAAAGTTGGGGCCTGATCAACAGGGGTGGGTTTGCATGATGTGGGTGTGAGCCCGATTGAGCGACTAGCCTAGTTGAGGTTATGGACTCAGTGGTAGTGACATGGATTTCAATAAGGTGGGGATCAGCTCCTAGGATAGAGTTTACATGCCGTTCGGCAGTCATTTTTTTGTTTGGTTTGGGGTTATGGATTTTGGAAGACTTAGAAGTCTTGTTATTTTTGGCTTGAACCAAATTGGTTTTTTTATGGGGGGTGGAGTCCGAGATGGGAGTAATTCTGCTAACCCAAGGGATCAAGGTCTAGGACTTTAAAGGTGTTGTCTAAATGAGAGTGACCATTTGGGGTGTTGGTTTGCTTAGCCTGTAGCATTTGCCGTCCTTTTCTGGCAACCATCCAATCCCCATACCTGCTTTGTTGCAGCTTTTGGGCAAAATATGTAACCTTTTCCTCCTTATGACTGTTGGCTCCTTCTCCGCTCGACTCTCCCTCCGACGAAATGAGATACTCCCCGTTTCGATGACCCACTAACCCACAATCGAAGCACATCGCCAATAGATTTTCATATTTGATCGAGAAAAGACTTCCACTTATATCTACAACACTTTGTAGGGGTTTGCTGAGTTCCAGTTGAAAGCAGAGTCTGGCGAAACCCCCCCCCCCCCCCAAAAGCCCAATAAGTGTTGTGATCCGCCTTCACTAGCTCTCCTAGGCTTATGGCCACAGCATGAATAATGACTTCCTCATATAATTCAAGTGGTAGTTCTGGTATGCGTACCCCTGTAATAGTAGAGATAATCTTGTCCTTTGAGGGTCTGAAGTTAGCATGCCACTTTCTAGCCACAAGATAGTGGTTGTATATAACCCAAGGGCCCTCAGTAAGGATATATTCAGCCTTCTCTCTATCTAACAGTTTGAGTACGAAGTAGCTATACCCCAGATCGATCAGCTCATAGTTACCTCGAAGTTTCCACATAGCATTGATCTTAGCGTTTAGCACATTATAGTTGATCGATCTGCCCAACGTTTTCAAAATCATAGCCTCTTTCCAAGTGCTCTGTATTTTCTTCTCATAAGCTTTGTCTAGTATAATGCGAGGGAAAGGATACTCCTCCGTAGGGGGAATCACTTTGATCTTGTCTTTGTTGAGTGTGCTGCTCCTTGTAAAATGCACCGCTTTGTCCCGGCGTTGGTTAGCCAGCGGGGTACTGAGATAGGATTGCTTGTTTGACTGGGAAGGGAGTTAATCCTCCTCCATAGCTTCATCAATGCTAGAACTTGTTTTAACCTTCTTAGTGCTTCTCTATATCAGATCGTCTTCTTCTAGTGAAGAGTTTGGGTGGTAGTCACCCTCTGTGTTTCCTCTCTCCACTTTCTGTTTTTCTTTCATAGCTCCCTTTCCGTAGATGAATTTACTCGATAATATAATTATAATGAAATAATAGTTTTACACAAGATACTATAGTCAAAAAGCAAATTAAAGAATGCCGAACACCAATAAATAAACAAGAAAGTTTAGAAAAACTTATCAGTATTTATTTGATGTTTGAATAACTGAATCACAGGGTTGATCTGGTTAGCATTAAAAAATATTTGCCCCTCTGACCGGTACGATGAGCCTGTGATACTCCTTTCAAGATAAGACACTCCACGGGTTTGTTCCAAGCCACACTGCTACTTTGAACCTCATTTCAAAAGCTAATCAACTCAAGTGTTTTTATATGCAAACTAAAACACACTATATCGAAAGAACAAAATGTATACTCAATCTCACTTGACTGGAAGTGCACTAAAAGAAATCTAATATTTTTCACACTAATCAACTTGTTGTTTGCTTTTTCAAAGAACATGTTATACACTTGCTATTTCGGATTTGTTGTTTTTTGTGTCTTGCAAGGAACCAGTAGACCACTATTTATATGAGCGGGAGACAACTAGCATTAATGTTAGTACATTAACACCTGATGGAAACCGTCCTTGTTGCTAACAGACACGACATGAACCTGATAACATGTTGACAACCAAACCAACGAGTCTGAAGTCAACCATGCAGTTTCAAACCGCTTTAATTTAATTTTGTAACGATTCAGTAAAAAGTAAGCTCGAGACTGAGACAATTCGCTCAAACTCCCGAGCTCGAGCCAGAGCCTGCAGCTCGTAGCCGGAGACGGACAGGCGACACACAGATATGGGGCTTGCCCATATGCGGTACTTAATTGTTTAGTTTACACTACAACAATACTTAACCATATAAATACTAGAACTTTCGAGACTAAATATCTAATATGGAATATTTTATATTTAGCTTTTAACATGTAGACAACATTACCTTAGGCTTTATCTATGAATTTTGATTAGAAATGATATAATTCTAGATTAACCCTTTGTGAATGTCATATTAACAAGCCCATTTCTAGCATTTAATTGATAGTTTTTTTTTCATTTTCTTATTGTTTTTTTAATGTTTCACTTTGAAAAATATGTTTTTTAAGTATAATTATATTTTTTAGATTTAATTCCATAACACTCCTTGTGTTTTAATAAAATAGCTAAAAATCCCATGAGATCGAAAAATAGGTTAATAACTCCCCATGTTACAAAAAATTCTACCAACTCGCCCTCTCCATTAGTGCAAATCTAAAAGAATTAATTTTTATATAAATACCTATTATACCCCTATAATGAATAGCCATCACATCTTAACTTGGAAAACTTCCTCACTTGGTAGGGCTTTCGATTCAAAACATGACGGTCGTGATTGATCTTTAAGTAAAAAAATATAATATTAAATAAAATAATATATCAGATATGTATAATAAAAAATATATAGATTACGTATATACTTTACATACACGCACGCAGACATATATACATACATATATATATTTATATACACACATGTGCATTTATTGACTATAGAAACCTAGGTCACATAAAGTGAATGTGCATGCGAGTGCGTGAGTGAGTGTGCGTGTGCGAGAGCGTAAAAATTAAAAAAAGTTGAGTGCGAGAGCGCCTTAATGCGTCTAATAAAATATTATTTTATATATAATATTAAATTATATATATTCAATACAAAATACATTTGAAGATGGAGTATAAGCAAAATAATTTTATTAAATGCTAAAGAGAAATTGCAACATCAATAATTTAATATAATTTATTAAATTTGTCCATTCTTCTTTCAATCTTTTTTTTTTCATAAGAATGTATAATTTATACATGAAAAACTAATCGTATGAATATTCTTTAGAAAAAAAAAATAGCTCATTGTCCTTATATATATTTACTTACTATCTAGCAGTTAGAATTATTATATATTAATTAAATACCGTACAAATTGGACATACATTCATTTTTCTCAAAAGGCTAAATAAAAAAAGTAATTAAAAGGGTTTATTTATTGAGTAAATATCAAACAGTAAGTATTTTTTGTTAATATTATGTTTGAAATATAACTGCGCGACCAATAAAACTTAATGAGAGGATTATGAAATTTTAAGTAGTCTTAAAGCGAGAACTAAGCACTCAATTTGCCAGTTTGAGCACTAAGGGTGAGATCATTAGCGTGGTAGAAGAACTATGTGATCTAGATAGAAACACATAGACACACACACAAACAAATAAACAAATATATGAACACACAAAAATACACACGCACACAACTTTGGGCAAGGATTGGGGGCGGCGTCGTGGCTTTGGACATGAAGATTTGGGGCAATGGTGACAGGTTTGTGGGGGGAGATTTGGGGTTGGGGTTGCGAGATTTGGGGTGGATTTTGCATGGTGGTGGTTGGGTTGTGGTAGATTTTTGGCTGGATTATGCAGTGATTGTAGTGGTTTTGGTGGGGGTGGGGGTGGATTTAGGTTTTTGGTGTCATGGCTGGGTGGTTTGGAAAGGTGGGGTTGTGGGTGGCGGGATTTTGGGGGTTAGATTTACCCTCCGTTTGGCTTTTGAATTTAGATAAAGAAAATTAAATAATTTTTTTTTATTTACTTCAAATGATAATATTCTAGACATTTATTTTTAATCTTTTTAATTTTTTATTTATTTTTTTTCATCAAAATCTTTGCTTCAAACATAGCATTAGGATTTTGGAGCCATGGTGGGTAGTTTGCAGAGGGGGAAGTGGGTGGAGGATGAAGAAGAAAGGGAGAAGGAAAAAAAAAAGAATGAATAGGAAAATAATAGAAAAATTAGAAAAATGAAGAATAATTTTTTAAATTATTTTATAGTTTGTATTTTTAAAATTATTTATTTGACATTTAATATTTAATTTGCATTTTATTTAATTATTTTGATTTTGTTTAGTATTATATATTTTTTTAGTGCTCAAGTTTTACAAGGAAATTTAAAAAGTTAGTACTTTGTTGTTTTTCATATTATAATAAAGAACGTGTTATTTTTATTGTATTTGTTATTTTAATATTTATTTTCGAAATTTAAATTTTAATCATTTTCATGCTCAATTTGCAAAGTTATAAAATTTAGTAATTTTATTTTTCAAAGTTAGCTTATTATAAATAGGAATTACTAAATTTAATTTTTCAATGTTTGCTTATTATAAATAGGAATAAATTAGTACAAAAGAAAAAAAAAAAGCAGGTAAATAACCTTTCTTTTTAACTTGATGGCTACTTAGAGGAAATGAAGGCTAGAGAGCAAATGGCGTAATGCATTATAAGGTAACATAAGGGCATTCTAATAAAAAAAATCAAGTCAAAAATGGGCAAAAGTACATTGAAACAATGAAGCAACGCAGCCCGGGGGGTCAAAAGTAACAACGTGATTAGTCATTGACGGAATTGGGGGTTTATACTATAAATAAAATTACACACAAGGGGTTTAGCCTGTTTTCTGATCACAGGATGTTTTTTGGTTATTGTGCAAAAATATATGGGGGTCTTATGGAATTTAATATATTTTTTATTTTGCACATCTGGATTGCCACAATGACAGTTTACTCTCCACTGCAAATTTGGGGAGAAAGAGAGACGAAGAAGAAAGAAAAATTAGGAAAAATCGGGTCATTTTGGTGGGAAATAATGTTGTGATTGAGGATTTTTTTCTCCAAAACCGAGTACGGTTACACTTTTCCCCCGAGAGGCCCCTTACTAACGGCACACATAACTTGCACGTGTCTTTCTCGTTAGTTTTTTAATGGCGTGACTATTTTGGAGAGAGAAAATTATTGAATGGGATTAATTTAGGCATTTGTAAAAAATTGAGATTAAATTGACAACTAACTCTGTATTTCGGAATCAATTTGCCAATAATCTCCATTTTAATGCAGACATGGGTTGATGTGACCCATATTAAATGCAACAGATTTGAGTCTTGTTAGCCATTCTACTAATTCGGAAGGTCAAGAAGGACTAAGGCAAGACCTGACCTATTGGCAATCCAATTGGCTTCTCGATCTGTTATCCCTAGTGCATGGGAGGGAAAACAAACTAGTTGAGTCACTCGTCCGATCCACCTTCTCGAGGGGATCCCTTACATACTCAAGACAAGTTTTTGGGTTACTTGGTTGGTTATCAAGGTCACATAACAGTTCAATATTATGCTACGTTTAATAAATTTTCAATAAAATATAAATATATATTATTAAATAAAAAGTATATAAGATTTAACGGAGCAAATTTTTAGCCGATTAGGTAATTCAAATCCAATCCAAGTTCGATCCGAATTTTAGCATATTCAACCAATTAAATTATTTTATGAATCAGATCTAATAATAAATATTCGTAATCCGAAATAAATGGATTGGGTGTGTAATCAAGTAGTTCGATCAGTTAAACATCCGAATCCGAATTTTTATAATATATTTTATTAAAGGGATAATTAAGTCAGCTCCTGAGGTTTGGTGTAATTACTGATACACTCCCTCACATTTGACCATTTACAATTAGACCCCATTCACGTTAGCGTTGTTAACAAATATCTCCTTTCATTAGTGGTCATTAGGGTTTTCAGCTACGGACGTTAATTTTTATTTGTAAACTCCAAAAAATACCCCTCCGTGAGCGAGAAATTAATTGGCAGTTTTTTGACTTTGAGGGGTGTAAATGCAAGTTTTAAAAAAATCAACAAAACATTCAAATAATTCTTATAAAATAAAATTTATCTCATATTAAAATATGCATATAAGTTATGTTATTATTTTTATACTTTTTTATAATAAAAAATTTTATTTTTCTATTCTTTCTACTTTTTTTTTTTCATTTTTTCCCTTCTTCCTTACAAATAATTAAAAAATATTAAAATATTTAATGTACTTTTTTTTCACCCCCAATAATCACCTTCATCCTCCTTAATCCTCTCCTCCGCTACCAACTCCAAGCCCCATCTCCACGTTCTTTTTCCCCCCACCTTCAGATCTCACCTCAAAATTCTCAACAATGTCAAGATCGATTTTTTTTTAAAAAAATTTTCCTTCTCCTCAATGGTCAATCCTGGTCAAATTCGTCCTTCTCTCTCTCCATGTGAGTGTGCGAGTGTGACTATATGTGTGTGGCTGTGTGTCTTTTGTGTGTTGTGTATGTGTGTTATTATGTATATGTATACGTACATATAAAAAATATGATGTGTGTACATAAATATATATTTAGGTAATATGTTTTTTAATTTATAAATTTTATTTTAATATTATATTTTTATATTCAGAAATTAATGTGGACCATTGACTCTTTTAATCAAGATCTAATGACTCATAATAATTACGTCTATACCCCTCACATTCATCAAATGTGAAGGGGTGTATTAGTAATTACACCAAATCTCAGGATGTGTAGACATAATTATCCCTAAATTTATATTCAATTGGGGGTATTTTTGGTACAATAAAAAAATGTTAAGTTTGGTGGCTATTTTTGGAGGTTCAAAGATGAGGGTACAAAAGTAATTTCACGAAAACCGTCAGGGTTTCAAAAATTATCATGTTATAGGGGGTCTAATTGTAAATAGTTAAATATGAGGGGGTGTAGATGTAATTATCCCTTTATTAAATTAATACATTATATATATAATACAATAATGGTAAAGATATTTCAATAGAATGTAATATATGTGCCATTATAATTAATAATATACTATTTATTATTTTTCAATGTATTTTTTTAACAAAATATTATATAATTTTCATACATATTCTAAAAAAAATTTCTATATTTTTTAATTTTATTTTTAACTATAAATTTTTTAATATTATTTATTGAAATTGAATCGAATTTGATTGAATCTTTTTATCAAATTTCAAATTTATTTTAAATTTGGATTGTATTGATTTAATCCTGATCCGACACTGACAACCGTGCAGTGATCTCAGCTTTAAAATTGAAAGCCCGGTTGAACTTCCAATGGAAATGGATTGGGATGCAAGTCATATCCATTGTCACCCCTACTAGTAGGTTCGATTTGTTTTATTAGTTTGTCCTTTTCCTCATTTGCAAAAACGGCATTCCACGGGTGTGATGCTTAGAAAAAGTCCTAATTGTTGTTGAGAGTATGTTGAGAAAACAGTATTCAGAAATCAGAATATACGAGTATGCTGCAGTTTGTGGTGAATTGAATTTGGAAGAGATGGCGTCTGATAGGAACTAGGAAGGGAGAATTACGGGTGAATTAGGAATAGGGATGTTAAAAAATATCGACCAATCGAAAATTCAAAAAATTAAATCGAATTGTGTCAAATCAAACTGTAGCTGATTCAATTTTCGGGTTTTAAGATAAAAAAAAAATGATTTTTTGATTTTTTCGGTTTGAAAAGGTCGAAAACGAAACAGAATTTATAATTTTTTTTTTCTAATCTATCGAACAAAAACAAAATAAAATAAAGAGCAGTTTTCTTTTTTCTAATAAAATTGATACAAACCCGGATTTAACATTCAAATTCCATTGACATCAAGATTCCAATCGTTAAAATCATTCATCAAAAATGTAATTAATTTGAATTGAAAATAATAATTAAAAAAAATATAAGAAATAGTTTCTTTTAAGTATCTAAACATAAGTAACAACATAGAAAAGTAAATATTATGTTATTTGACGCTTGAGATTTGCCCATGCTATCCCTTTTTTTCTTGGATTTGTCTAACATAAATTATCTTTAGTATTAGGTTAACAATAGACATCCTAATACTTAATTTACTAGAATCACATATCTTTTGGCTATATTTGTTATCTGAGGTTTTTATATGGACAATATTGTTTATCTCATATTTGCACAATGTATTAAGATTTTTAACAAACGCATATCAACGATGACTATTAAATTTGATTTCATTGAATATATTCACTAAAACAAATCAAAAAGCTAAAAATATTGGTGGCACATGTGTACAATATCCCTGAATATCAAAATTGTAATGATATTTATAGTATAGATGGTGTCCATTATGATGATTTTTTGTTTGTTATTCTTTATAAATTCTATTCGACATTTCTTTCCTTTTTATCTTTTTTAACCACATATAAAGAATCTGTAGTTCCAATTCCATAGTTGTATTATAGTTTTTTTTATTATTATCATGCATAAAGAAATGTTAATTTGACTTAACATTTGAGTCATTATATATTATTTGTACTTATTATTGGTTTGTTCCTAAATTCTATTATTTTTTCAGTTTTATAAAAAAATTGAATTTATTTTTAATGCAAATATATTATTTATTGAAGTTTAATTATTATTTCATCTAAGAACTCTACTCATCAAATTCATCGTGTGTTAATACGCACGGGTATAATACTAATATATGTACATAAACAAATATTATATATGTAGTATACACCAAATTTTATCAAGGTTAAATTATTATAAAATTAATAATTAATTACTATCTATGTTGATTAATCTTTATATATGTTTATAGGCGATGATTATCCCATATCATTTATCTTAATTTAGTATAATTTCTATTGTATCATTACATTCAAATAATAATAATAATAATAAGGTAAATATACATGTTTCTCCAATTAGATATATATATATATATGTGTGTGTGTGTGTGTGTGTGTGTGTTTATATATAATTATTATATACATAGCATACAACAATTATTTTTTCTTAATTTTTTGCTAAAAATGATAAACTCAAAATTCCTTCGAAAAAAATTGAAAAATGAAGAATTTTTATTTTTTTAAATTTTTGGTAAAATTTTTTGCTAAAATTAAGATTTTTAGTTTTAAATTTTTGGCATAATTTTTAGCTAAAATTCTCTTGAAATTAAAAAATTAAGAATTTTTTTTCAATGTTATTCTCCACTGAAATCTGAAAAATTAATTTTTTTTTATTTTCAGTGAAAAATTCCAGCAAAAATTAAAATATTTATATTTTTAATTTTTTTTGAATTTCTGCCAAAATTTTGCAGAAATTTCGGCGGAATTTTTCCATCGAAAAATTCCGCTGAAAATTCCATTTTTTTCTTATAGTGAATTGCAAATTTCTTGGAAATAAGGATTGTTTTCCTTATTTTTATTGATTTGCAAAGTTAAAAACCTTAATTTCTCTATTGTTATTGTTGGAAGAAAGAGTCCAACAAATCTAGATTTTCCATGTGAGTGAGCTAATGGCTTTATTCCATCTCTGTTAATTTGTTTAATTAAGTTTACACGTGGCAAAATTCTATGCATGCAGCAGGAGATGGAGGGCCATTTTGAAGCAGAGGATCTCATCCGGTTTAAAATTCAATCTAAACTATTTTTTTTCCTACATGTTTGCACGGGATGAAAATTGCAAATAAAAAAAATAGTATATTTAATTTAAGATATAGCATAGATAATAAAATTCTCCTAAAATATAACAAATGCAAAATGATTAGCCAAAAAAAAATATTGAATACAACTTAATTATTGCAATAATAAAAACATAAGAATTTAATGCATCAAAAACACAATTTAATTAACACATGCCTTGGACGGATGAATTTTTTCTCCATTGTTAGAATAAAGTGTGACATAAATGGATATCGACTTCATTAATTATAGGAAATATAAAATGACAAAAATATATATGTAATAGAATTGTGAAAAAGTTTCAATTGAAAAGGCGTATTTATGGACGTTAAAGTAAACATAAAGAATATATACTATGAAAATAAATAGAAAATAATAGTTCATAGCTTCATCTTTAACAAAGTGTTCTGAAAGTAATCTATCACAATACACACTCTTGTATTTTCAAATCACATTGTGAGAATAGATTTTGTAAAACAAAATTTTAGCATATAAAACCTATTATAATTTTTCAAATAATTTATATATGACTAAATAAAGGTAAAAGAGTATCGTTGGGAAGATATTGCTATGCATTAACTTTTAGAATAAGGATACTTTATCTCCAGAGGTATATTAACAAGTTCATACTTAAACTTTTAATAATAGAAATAACAATAATGACAACAATAATTATCTATTAAAGATACAACAATCGAAAATTTCATAAAAAAACTATAAAAGAAAGGTTTAGAGTCACGTCACGGACAAATTTTTTGTGCATTAGAAGAATAATCTATCATACAAATGAATATCGATTCATTTTATTATAAAAGATATAAAAGGACAAAAATCTATATGTCAAAATATTGTCAAAGAGATTTAATTCAAAATGTGTATTTATTGACATTAAAGTAAACATAAAAGAATACAAATAATGAAAATAAATTGATTGAGATTTAACCAAAATCTTACTTGTTCATCAAGCAGAATCATAACCAACGACAATGTATCGCCATTTGATGTAATGAATGCCATCCCACATTCTAGTTATGCGTACTTCTTATTATCCAATTTCACTCCATTGGAGCTGGCTGCCTGAAAACCTAATTGTCAATGTTCATACTTGACAAAATGTATATAATCATAGCAAATATCATATTTAGAACAAACAGTCAAACATTTAACTCATCTATCAAATATGCAAGACTTTTGATACTTCACATTATTGTAATACATAGGACATGATGTGGGTCCTTTTTGGTGAGACCACGTGGCAAAGCTTCGTGGCTCCGGTGATGTGTGCTAGTGGTCCATCTGTTAAAGAGGGAGGAACAAACGTGAGACTAGCTGTTTTTGTCCCGACGTAGGCTTTTCGACGCTCAAGTTAGCAAATCAAACTATTTTAGGTAAAGAAGAAGAAAAAGATGAATAGTGTTCTCTATTTTAGTTGAGTGTGTGTTTTAGCTGGAGAAGCATTACCTTCTTTTGGAGATTAGGAGGTTGATTTTTATACAAGTGCGACCTTGATGTGATATGATTGATGGGGGTTGGTCACTTTGATTGACACAAATAGTACAAGTGGACATGCTTTTTGCCCCACTTGGTACCCCCATCGTAGTTGGATCACTACTTCAAGGAAACCCTCCACGCCCAGGGTTGGGCCCAGTAAGTGGGGGTATCTCGAGGACCACATTCGAACCCTCTTCGAGGACATTTTCCTCAAATAGTTGGATAGGCTTGGGGAGTAGACTCCCTCTCGTGGGTTAAGTCCCACTCTTAAGCCTCCCTTCATATGCTTCAACTAGATTTTGAGGACAGGCCACGACACCGAGGATATTGATCCTCATACTCGTCTTTTCTGATATATCTACATGTCCACCTCCACATGACGTCACGGTTTAAACCTCTTTTCAAGGGCAATCGGCGCCACTGACGGCATTAGACCTCGTAGTTGGCGTTATCCCTCTTGTGGCAAGATAATGTGGCTTTTGAGGGAGATTAAGCCACATCAGGACACTATTAGTAAAAAAATAGTATAGTCAGTTAATTTAAATTAAAAGATAACATGTAATATTTTTATTTTGGATAAATATTAGATCCTTTTGAATGATTATAAATATTCATATACCTAGACAAAATAAATCTAAACAATACTATAAATATTGTAAATAATGTATTTTTCTCATTTAATTTTTTAAATTTTATATTGAAAATATTCGTGTATTAAAAGTTATTATCCATATTGTACCATATACTTACAAAAGTTAAAATTTAAAATTTTTAAAAACATCATAAATGGGACACTGTAAATTATCATTTAATTTTTTTGAAAAGGTATATATAATTATAAAATTTATGTAGAAATAAGTGATAGATAATTTAAGCAGCTAAAAAATAAAGTGATGGATAAATAATATAAATGAGACATATTAAATAATACTATCTGCGTTTGTTCAAAAAAGAGTTATGTGAAAACTGTATATAATACATTCAACCATGTTAATTAACTACTTATCAAAATAAAATCACTTGCTAAATTAAAATGTATTAGATAATGATATTAAAGAATTGATCATTTTATTTGCTGAACTTAAAATTTCATTCACAAACTAATTGATAAATAAATATATTAAAAATTCAATCAATAATAGGATATGTTTAATTTTCATGTCCATTTCAACATAATTAGAGCATGAGGATATATTTAAAAAAATAGTATGTAAAAATAAGTGATGAATAATTATAATGATTTAAAGTGAATGACAAATTTTCTAAATAGGACACCATAATAAATTTGAATTATTATGTAAACTATCTTGTTTTAGATTATAATTGTTAGATTCTTTTAAATAATTATGAATAACCATAACTTACAAAAAATCAAATTAAAAACTACTATAAATATTGTGAATAGGATACTATAATTTTGTAATTTATTTTTTTAATTTTATCTAGGAATAATTATACTTAAACACTATTATAAATTTCGTATCATATACATAGAAAAATTAGAATCCAAAACTACAACAAATATCGTAATTTGGACACTATGATTTGTCATTTCAATTTCTTTTTTATAAAAATATTATATAAAAATAAATAATAGGTAAATATAGTATTTCAATACAAAAGAGAATGATCAATATTAGACATAAGACGTTGTAAATATAAATTAATTTTGTCCTTTAATTTTAATGAAAATATAATCTGGCTTATTTTAGAATTTGGATAAATATTGAATTCTTATAGATAAATACTACTAACCATATATGAAAATAAATTAAAATACAAATTATTAAAATTTCATACGTGCAAAAATAGACCATATTGAGACTGTGCATATGGGCATACACATGGTGGACAATCTCAAGGTTTTCAAAATATTGTATGTTAAATTTATCAAAAAAATGAGATAAAAATTATTTGTAGAATTTTTTATATATTGATATAATATATAAGCTAAGAAGAATACTTTCACAAATATATAAAATGAGTTATTTAAAATGGAGCACCCCTATAAATAATATTGAATTAATTAATATTATATAGAGAGGTAAAGAAAAATATTGAAATATGGAAAGTAATAATTAAGAAATTGTAACTTATGAAATTTAAATAAGATTAAATATGAAAATATCTTATGTTGTCAAAATGAATAAAACTAACTGTTGTCAAAATGAATAAAACTAACTTATTCACATCAATACCACATAAGCAAGATACCAAAATAGGGAAACCATACAGTTTTCCTTTATATATGCTAATATTTATCTGTGCATGGCACTGGGAATAAAATTTTTTTATAAAATAAATTTACTAATATCGTGTTTTGACTACAAGAAAAAACAGTATTTTTCGCAAATTTTTCGGCGGAATTAATTTTAATCTAATTTGATATGATTTGGAAAAATATATATTTAAGTTTTTTTTATATATTTTAAAGAGTTAGCTATTGTTGGATGAAATCATAAATATTTAGTAAGAAAAAATAAAATTTTAGAAATGTCTCTATGATATATTTGTACTTACAAGTATGATCCAATCATTTAGAATTTCGCATAATGATTCACACTATTTATTATAGTTTTTAACAATAAAATTTGGTTAGGATGTTACATAATTAATTTAAATTATTTTTTGACTTATAATTATTATGTAAGTTTAAAGCTAAAAGATATATTATAATTTATAGGGATATACTGAGATTGAAAAAAATAAACAAAACTATTCCAATTTGGGTAAAAGAAACACAATAATTCCAAGTTTGAAAGAAGTTGACTATATATATGCAATGTACATTAGGAGATATCAGAAAACCATGAATATCAATTATTACTTAATGCATGTTAATTCATTATCACTTCAATCTGCCTAAGATTAATCAAAACAAAAAAAAAAAAAAGAAAACTTCTATTTAACAACTCTCTATGGTTCGATAAGATATAGTTATTCACATCAAATATTTTGATACATAAAAAGATGTAATAAAAGAAGCACCTCTTGTTACATAACCACATAATTCAATTAAAAAAAACAATAATCTAAATTATATAGGTACTGAATGCATTTGATATCAGGAGTTACATATTGAAAAGATGAATACAAAATTATTCATTGATCTTCAAAACTACTTAATGCATGTAAATTCATAATAAATTCAATCACATTTTATAACCAATATCGTTGTCACTACTTGGTCATTATCAGGATTCAATCACAGATCTGTCACAAATTCGTCCTCTTATTATTTGTACTAATGAGTTACTATTTGTAGCCAATATATAGCCACAAATCCATTACAAATTAACTGCAGTCATTAATTGGTCACATTACTTTTCAATTTAATTCTATCAAAACAATCACTTTTAAAATTTATTTAAAAATTATAAATGAAAAAATATATATTTGGAAGAAACTTTTGTCGACATTAAGAAATACTCATGATTTGTCTATAAAAAACTATTTTTTTTTTGAAGTAAATCTATAAAAAGCTAATAAGTACTCTGTTTGATTATGATGTTAATTAGAGAATTAATATTTTCATGAGACATCAGACATTATCACCTATAAAATGTATGAACTAATTAACTTCTAATTTAATTAATTTTTCATGAATAACTTTTGAATTAAATTTTTACAAGTCAATTTTATAATTCTTTTTGATTTTTTAAAATAAAATTCAAATTATTACTCAATCAATTTTTAAGTTTTTGTTAGATTCCACATATGCAAAGTTATGCATGAATAACAATATCATCTCATAAAATTTAAAAATTATAAATAAGAATTAATCTAATAAAAATTTTAGTCATGAATTAATGTTTTTATTGTCGGTGATGTAAATTAAGTAATTTTTTATATCAATTCAAACTTTTCGTATTATATATATAATGTAATAGTATTTTGTTTTGCAAATGTATGATTAGTTTATATAGATAGTTAGTACTTTTCATTTCATGTGCTATGGATACATATTTTAAATTTATTTATTAATATAATTTTATCCTATACTATGGATTTAATTAGATATATATATATATATATCCTACATACATCCTACATTTTACTAATTTCTATGTTTTTAAGTTCTTTCAATATTAATGTATGAATGGTTCAACCGAAACACAAGATTCAAAAGCACAAAAAAGAAAAAAAACAAGAAAAAAAAAGAAAAAAAAAAGAAAGGAAAAATGGGAAATGGAAATAGTGTACACATAAATTTTACACAAGGCAACCATTTAAGTTCGTGGATGTATTTTATTTACATGACAACAATAGTTAGTACTTGTAACTTCGTAAGTGTAAAAAAGATAAAAATATATTTTTTTTCAAAAATATAGAACTTAAGTAAAAAGAAGAAAAATCATTTTGTTGCATGTAGAATTTGTGAATAGAGTTATAATACATGCAAGTGAATATTAATAAAAATTCAATAATAGATTATTTGAATTTTAAATTATATATATATGTGTGTGTATATATATATATATATAGAGAGAGAGAGAGAGAGGGAGAAAGACAGAGAGTCATTAATAATAATAATAACAACAACAACAACAACAACAACGACCAACTATCACTTACAATTAATTGAATTTATTTTGTCAATTTTCTTGATTCAATTAATAATATGTTAAATAAATCGTACAATTTCCAATAAATCTATTGAATATTTAGTTGATTCTTGTGTAATTAACTATGCCAATTGATCAATTATCAAATTTTGAACAGTCAATTTTCGGTGGGTTGAACATTCAAAGGTTTCGGATTCGATTGTTTCAATTGGCCAATTATACAAAATGTAACCTTTTTTTTAATATTTTTTCAAATTGAATACTAAAATGTACGAACTAAAGATAAGTAATAAATTAATAAAATGATATTTGCACAAATTTATGATAAGAAAAATAAAAGAACAAAGATTCACAATGGCCTAGCGGCAAGGAGGAACCTCACCTTCATGTGAGATGTGTGTTTGAAACTACATTGATGCAACATTATGGGTGCGTATTGTCGCCCTTGCCCATGGCATAATTCCATATTCGGTTCTCGACACATATGGTCTCATTTGCCATGATGCGAGCCTGGTTCAGTTCTCAGCTAGTGTATAACACCCGCCTCGCTAGGATCATTCTATACGTGTAGGGCTCACTTAATGGTCTTGCTGAGTACCTGTTTTCCACTCGGTTCACAACACTTGCAACTTATTCGATATTGCCCAATAATCGATTATCGTACAACAAAATCGAGATAGGACTAAATCACAATTAACTTATATAAAACTGTAGGGTAACAAACTATCTAAGTACAATACTTCAAGTAGTAATCTTCCATTTCTTATTAAACAAGTCAATCTACAATACAAACTACAAGACTATGCCCTATGGACATGTAATGGACCTTAGAGTTATTGTCTCACTAAGTTTATGTCGACCCGGTAATCGCCTAAAGTTTGCATTAATAGTTAGGGTTAGAATATTACATCGTTATTGTCCATGAATAGTAGCTATTAGTTAAGGAATAACGTCACTAATCTAGATTTTATGTGATTATAGCATATAACCTAGAGGTGATAAGTTGACTATCTTGTGTTTAGTAACAAATTTTAGGAAAATATTGTGCATAAGCTCCTGTATGAGCAATATTTATGTATAGATATATGCTTATAGTTTTCAAAATAATTTTAAGTACATGCACACATATAGTTTAAAAGAACAATCCTAGTTCATAAATATGTATGCATATGCATGAACATATAGGCAAGTCTTTAGTTACTATATGTATGCATAAGTAAAACATGTACATGAATACTTTCATAAAATAACTTAACATAAACTCATGAATATCTAGGCATGATTTAACTACTTAAAATGAAATAAAATTGTATCTAAAACACACAAAGAGTCTAGAATTAGGAAATACCTTCTAATGGTGTGTAGTTGCTCTAGGATTTCCTTTTATGTATGTGTAAGTGTGTGTGTGCAGTGAATTTTCTGCTATGTGTGCAGTGTGTGTTTTTCGTGTGGGTGTGTTGTTTGGAGTGTGTGTTGTGATTTCCAAATGAGGGGGGAAGACCCCTATTTATAGGTGCTTGCTCAAGACACAAACATTATTAAATTGGCAAATCCTTGGTCATTTTCAAGACATTTTGTTGTGGCAAAATTTTAGATCATCTAAGTGTCCAAGTAAGATATGATAAGGGTGCAGGCGTAAAGAATTCTATCTTTATCATATCCACATGTGTGTTTTTGGCTAAATCATATTCATTGATTTTTACTTAAGGGTTAAGGGCAAGATTAATAGATTGTAGCCCTTGGATTGGGAAAAAGACTTGCAAGTAATTATTAAGGGTTCATGATTATTAGGCCAAGTAAGTGCACAAGTGTGCTTTCTTCTTCAAGTTGTATGCACAAGTGTCCTAGGGTTTATGATGATGAAGACAAGTGTTCCTTGTATATTGAAGATTACTTTAGCTAAAAATTATTGGTGAAAATGTCTTACTTTTTGAAAATGGTAAGATCAAGTGTCTTGCAATTTTTTCTAGAACAAGATAAAAATTTTCCTGTTTCCAAATGGAGTGTGTGTCAGTTTTAAAATGACATGGGTATTTAATTATGTAGCTATATATCTTTTGAATTATTTTCAAGTCGAGACACTATGATTTATGCTGTCATCAAAATGTGAGCTCTAAATATGACTCCTGAACCGTTGATTATGAATGCGAAAGAAAGAAATGTCCACTAGAGCATGGCACGTTACATCAAAATACAATGAGAGAAAACGTACAATTTATAATAATATATCTATACTAATATGGTATGGGATAGCAACTGCTCAATTTTTACTAAATGAATTTTTTTTTCAAAGTTTTGAATTATTTTATTAAAATTTAAAATTAATTATGACTGATAGGTTCTTAAGATAAGTCTCTCTCTTGAGGAAAAAAATAAATAAACAATATATCGTTCTCTCACTTATCCACTACAACAAGGCGGTTTTCGTCATTCTAAGAATCATCTTCTATCTCACGCGCTGCTTGGAACTTCCTTACTCTAAATTTCTGACGCTACTCCAAAGTCACATGGACAACAAATTGAAAAATTCCTTTGACACAATAGTAAACAGTTGAGTATTGTTGGTGATTATCGTCCTGTGTAAGTGGAAATAGAGCAGAAGATTTAATAGTCACTCACTACTTAAAAAAAATTTAATTTGACACTTTTTTTTTGTGGCACTTTTTAAAAGTATTTCATTTATGCACCTATTATGATGTCTCATAAAAAAATACCTTAATAAGCATATCAAAATTTAACAATAATATATCTTTTGTGACACTATAAAGTATCAAATTATATTGTGACAGTCAAATATATGACACTTTATTTAGTGCCCCAAGGTAATTTTGATACCTTATAAAAAAATACCCCAATAAGCATACCAAATTTTAACAATAATATATCTTTTATGGCGCTACAAGGTGTCAAAATAGATTGTGACGCTCAAATACATGATACTTAGCTAGTGCCACAAAAATTAATTTTGATTTAGTGACACTAGCTAAGGAGTCATGTATTTGAGTGTCACAACAGACTATCTTGATACTTTATAGTGTCACAAAAGATACATTATAGTTAAAATTTGATATGGTTATTGAAGCATTTTTCATGAGGTGTCACAATAGATACGCAAATATGACACGTTTAAAAAGTGCCATAAAAAAGTGTTAAATTAGATATTTTTTTAACAGTGATTTACCATAACTACGTGTTTTTCATTTACTTTTTTTAAATATATTAAATTCTTATAATCATGTTTTGTTATCTATATTTTTTTTCATAATTTTTATGTGTTTACACTTTGTTTATTGCGACTAGTTTATTCTTTAATAAGTTCATTTGCTAGAGTTTTTATTCTTTGTTTTTCTCGATTCCGTCTTTATACTTTCCAATTGTTTCCTAAATCTTTACTCTATATTTTTATTCACTTAATAATTATTTTCCAAATAGCAATCTAGTTATTTGTCTTTTCATACGCTTGAAAAATTTTCATCCAATTTCTAATTGTAGTATTTAGTTTTATATACGTACACATTTTTTATACTATAATAGATATAATATAGAGATAGTTACAGACTGCCATCCCAACTGTGCAGGTTTTTACACTTTGCAACTTAAAGTGCTACGCATTACTGGCTACAACTCAATCTATGCGTTTTTTGCAAATTGCCACCTAAGTGGCTTTTCAGGTTAGAAATCGTCATCTCTGCAAGTTTTTATACTTTGCGACTTAAAGTGTTATGTATTACCAGTTATAACCCAATCTAAGCATTTTTTTTACAAATTGCCACCCAAGTTGCTTTTCAAGTCAGAAATCATCATTCGAACACACGTGACTTGCACATGTTTTTAGTAAGGGTATTTCGTCTTTCAACCCTGAAATTATCTCTATAATAGAATAACCTCTGCATTTTGTTCTATCATTACTTTACTTTCAAATTCTTTATTTATTTATTTTTTATTATTTATGGAACTTCTTTTTTTCTTTTTTGGATTGATGGAATTTCTTTAATTCTAATGACTAAGTGTGTTAATTAGTTTTTCTATACAACTAGATCTTTATATTTTTAAGAAGATGTTCTGGTGTAGTTGGTTATCACGTAAATCTAATCTATTAAAGGTCTCCAGTTTGAGTCCGAGCGATGCCATTTTTTCCTTATCAAATAAAAAATCTTTATATTTTTTTATTTGATTTCTTGAAATAACATTTTTGTTTGATTTTTTTTCCTTAATCTTTTAATTTTTGGGTTCACCCAATTTTTGGAGTACTATTTCACTTTAGAGAATTTTCATGACTAATACATATTTTTCATATGATGCTGAATAATATGACGAGAATTAAATTTTTATTTTTTCAGTAAAATAAAAAATATATATCCATTGTTGGTTTCTAAATTTCATATTAGTTGGACGCTTTAATATTTCTAACGATTGTAATCATTTTCTTAATCGAAACAAATCTTGATTTTTCTAGACTTCAACATATATAGTCCGTAATTATCATTGCCTCTTTAAAATTGTAATTACCTTAGAACATGCAAAACAATTTATGTTCATATAAGAAAGATGATGGTCGTCTTTTGTGGAGCTTAATTTCATGCTCAAATCTTGCCACTGGAGTTGTAGTTCAATGGTGGGCATTGAACTTGTCACCATTAAGGTTCTAAGTTTGATCTCTCTTGTCATCTATCCTTACCTTTGGGTGAGTGTGTGCATGTGTATAGCGTTCTAATGGACATTTAGAGGGTCTCTTGAGTTAATTGTATCAAAAGAAAAAAAAAAATCATGCTCAAAGGTTAGGAAATTAAGATAAAGATAGTTATATTTGATTAGGTAAGATATCCCCCAAATTGGCACACTTTCAATGATGCGACTCTTAGTTTCAACATTACTAATTCGCTCTTTAATAATGTAAGTTATTATTGAACTTAATTTCTAATTATGCTCGGGTCATATTAAAATAGGAAAACATCTCTTCTATCACTATCTTTGAGTGTCTTGAGTAGAAGTTTGTTTCGTTTCCTTTTAGGGGTGAAATACTTTGCCCCTCAACGATGCCAATTTTTATACTTTTTGATATAAATCTTTTTTGTTACACTTTAACATATGAACTATTCAATTTTTACACATTATCTACAGGAAGCTATTTTCGGCTCAAAAATTCATTGGAGTTGCACACGTGGCCCTTTATTTGATGCTAGTATTAATCTTGAGATTGAATTGGGGGTTTGCTACTTGCATAGCCGATATTATCCACTGCCTAATGAGTTTTTGTGCCGAAAAAAGGTTAAAGTGGATAAAGTGTAAAAATCAGATAATTCACATGGCAAAGTATAACACAAAAAAGTTTATATAAGAAATTACATATTCAAGCATAGTTTGGGAACAAATAGTTTTTCCCCCTTCCTTTTAATGTTTATCTTTTGAAGCCAAAGTATCCTTACTAGCAGATTCACTCATAGTTGTTTGAGAATGTACATAATTATGAATTAAAAAAAGCATCAACACTCTCACTCCTTTGTGTAGTAGGCATGTCAGGGGGGAAAAAGAGTCTCTTAGAAATGCAGGAATCCACTTTTCCTAATCATCAAATGGGTGAAGCCATTGATTTTCTTCCACTTTATGATCATCAATCATCTTACCGAGTTTATTTGAATTCAGTAGTTCTTAATGACTCATAAGCATTTGTCTTCTTTCTCGTTTAATTCATTTATGTGGAACATTTTGCATTATATGCCATAAGCAAAAATTGCAACTAGCATTCGAAACCAGGTTAGCAATTGCAATTTGCATAGCTTTACATTGGTTAGTTATGGTAAGTCGGGTCTAAGCTAAGAAATATGTTGGCCATGCATTGAATAACCAAAGAATAGACTCTATTGTTTCATTTGGCAACAAAAAACAACCCAAAAGAACTGATTGGGACTGATGGATGACCACCATCAAAGGCCGTGTCCAATTTGCAATCAACAAAAATTAGATTTATAGGACATACACGAACACATCTCACAAGCAATGTATTTATCAAATTTAAAGTGGATTCAGCCTCAGCAACACTCCGATGTGATCACTTTTTCGTAGGAGTATTTAATAGTTACAGATAAACAATTTTCATGGGACAAGGTAATCATGAAGATTTGACCAATGTACCTAACATCTCGTATTGTTTGATTTAGCATCAAATGTAATGGCATCTCCAAAAAAACTCATAAGCAATTCTAGACCTTGCATTCAGCCGGAAAAACATTTCTTAGCCGTGCTTCATCATCAAAATCAATCAAATTAAAATAGTTGGGATTTTTCATCTACATATAACAGAAATAATCAATACATAGAATGTCATCTCCTTGCACCAAATTTAGACGCTTATAGTCAACAACATAATTCATAACGCCCTTTTCATCAAAACTTAATTTTTCTGGTCCTCTGGCCTCTACCATTAAGGAATGCTACGTCACGTTGACTCGAATCCCAGAATAATAATTCAATTTAAGTCGTTTCTTTACCACCATGCTCATATTTTTATGTGACTTGTGAAATCATACACTAGAAGGAGTGGTATTATGGTTGTGATCAACACATATTTCTACAACTACCCATTTAGAAGCTTACTCAACTTGGTCTTCATGAATGCAGGACAATCAATCCTCTTTCCTAATCAGTTATAGTCGTTTCATTGTCTTATTTGTATTCTTGATGGACACAACAAATTACACCACCTTATTTTTCATTTGTATTTCTCATTAGCAAAAAAAAAAATGGATTTTTTTCTGGCGTAATTATTCTAGCGAGAAAGGTTGTTGTTGTTTTACAGTTGAACAACAGAAAATAAAGTGTTTTTCAAAGAAGAATAAGAGGCAAAACAAGAATACAAAAAATTGAGAATGAATGGAGCATCCTTCTTTTATTCAGCCAATACGCATATATAACCAAAAGAAGAAATGATAAACATTCACTAACTCCAAGATCCTAGATTTTAGGCACTAATAACAGAAACTCAAAACTGAAAATCAACAACTCCCTAAAAACTAGGAACAATTATTTTAAATCGTTCAAAAATAAAACTTCTGCTATATTGCAGCAATCTTAAACACATGTTTAACACTCCTCCTTGTTTAGATGCTGCAAACTCCAAGTTTTGTCCTCAGACTTTCGAACTTGCTAACTGGCAGTGGCTTGGTGAAGACATCTGCAACTTGATCTTCTGTTTTGCAGTAAAGCAGAACCACAACTCCATCTTTCTGTACTTCTCTTAAGAAGAATAACTTGATGTTAAAGTGCTTAGTTTTTCCGTGAAACACAGGATTGTGAGAGATGGCAATGGCAGCTTGGTTGTCAACAAAGATCTTTGTGCTTTCCTTCTGCTCTAGGTTGAGATCAATTAAGATCTTTCTTAGCCATACAGCTTGATTCACTGCAGCTGTAGCAGCAACGAATTCTGCTTCAGCTGTAGATTGAGCTACAGTTTCTTGTTTCTTCGAGCTCCATGAGAACACACCAGAACCAAATGTGAAACAATAGCCTGAAGTGCTCCTCATATCATCAACAGAACCTCCCCAGTCACTATCTGAGAAACCAACCAAACTAAACTCCTTGCTTCTCGTGAATTTAATGCCAAAATCACATGTTCCTTTGATATATCTGATCACCCTCTTTGCAGCCTTGAGATGTAATTCACTAGCACAATGCATGTACCGAGACAAAATGCTTACTGCATTTACAATATCAGGTCGAGTTGCTGTGAGATACATCAAGCAACCAATCAAACTTCTGAAATATGCCTGATCAATTTTGTTTGATCCATCTTCTTTATAGAGCTTTTCCTTTTGATTCATAGGAGTACTCATTTCTTTGCATTCTTTAAATTTAAACTTCTTCAGAATCTCCTTGGCATATTTCCTTTGACAGATGAAGACTCCATGCTCATCTTGCTTAATTTCCATTCCAAGAAAAAAGGTCATTAAACCAAGATCTGTCATTTCAAAGATCTCCATCATGTCTTGCTTAAACTTCTCTACAAGACTTGTGTTGTTTCTTATCACGAGCAGATCATCCACATATAGTGAGATGATAAGAATATTAGCTCCATTGTGCTTGACATACAAAGTTGACTCAGATAAGCTTTTAGCAAATCCCAAGTTTTGCAAATGTTCATCAATCTTGCTATTCTTGGAGCTTGTTTCAGACCATAAAGGGCCTTCTTGAGAAGATATACTTTGTCCTCTTCTCCTACTTTCACAAACCCCTCAGGTTGCTCAACATAAATTTCTTCCTGCAAGACACCATTTAAGAAGGCTGATTTAACATCCAGTTGATACACTCTCCAATTCTTTTGAGCAGCTACAGCAAGTAGCAACCTGATTGTGTCCAATCGAGCAACTGGTGCAAATGTATCTGAGTAGTCCACGCCAAAAATCTGAGCATAACCTTTGACAACGAGCCTACCTTTATGCTTGTTGATTGAGCCATCAGCGTTAAGCTTGGTTCTGTACACCCACTTGACTCCAATCACGTTTCTGTTTTGGGGCCTATCAACCAACTCCCATGTTTTGTTTTTCTCAATCATGGATAGCTCCTCCTTCATTGCAGCACTCCAATTTTGATTGGTGTTGACTTCTTCAAAATCTGCAGGTTCACATACAACAATATTGCATCTTTGATAAATGTCAGATAGTAATCTGGTGCCTCTGACAGATACATCATCAACCATCTCATTTTGCCATTCTCCATCATTTTGCTCTCCCGTGTGTGAAACAGTGACCCTTAGATCATTTGAGCATTGTTGCACGTTCTTTGTTTCATCCCAGCTCCATTCTTCATCTTCCATGAAGTGCACATCCCTGCTTATGACAATTTTTCCAGTTTGTGGTTGGAAAATTTTGTAAGCTTTGGAGACTGTGCTGTAGCCAATAAAAATTCCTGGCAATGCCCTTTTATCCAACTTATCTTGATTGATCTGTGGAACACGAGTGAAACACAAACAGCCAAAAATTTTGAGAAAGTTAAGAGATGGTTTGTGTCCGTACCAAGCTTCAAAAGGAGTCTGTTCTTTCACAGCTCTTGTTGGGAGCCGATTTTGCAAAAAAACTGCAGTGTTTGCTGCTTCTGCCCAGAACTTCTTTGGTAAGTTCTTCTCATGTAGCATGCAGCGAGTCATCTCTAATATGAACCTATTTCTCCTTTCAACGACTCCATTTTGTTGAGGAGTATAAGGGGCAGTTAGTTGATGTTCAATACCTGCTTCCTCGCAAAAACAATTGAATGCCTCAGATGTAAATTCTTTGTATCAGATCTGAGTGTTTGAATTTTACAGCCACTCTCATTTTCAACACAGGCCTTGAAACTCCAAAAAACTCGTGCTACTTCTGACTTGTGCTTTAGAAAGAATATCCAACACATCCTGGTGAAGTCATCAATGAATGCTGCATAGTACCGGCTGCCATTCAAGGAGGGTGTTCTTGTAGGCCGTGATATGTCTGTGTGAACCAATTGCAACTTTCTTGAAGCTCTCCAAGCCACTTTAGGAAACGGCTTCCTGGTTAGCTTCCCATATTGACACGCTTGACAATTTTGAGAATGCTTTTGCAAGTTTGGTAAGTTCTTGACCATGTTTAGCCTGTGCATTTGAAGCAGTCCATTGTAATGATAGTGCCCGAGTCTTTTATGCCATGTTTCTGTGATAGTAGCCACGGCAGGATTGGCTACTTGCTCCTCCTCCATAGGATTAAGAGAGAAGCTTTTTCCCTTCATTTTAACTTTAAACATCTCCTTATCATCAACATCTTTAATCAAGCATTGTTTATTTTCAAAAAGCAGCTTGTAACCTTTCTCCATTAACTGACCAACACTCAAAAGATTTTGATCAATTTCTGGTACAAAAAGAACATCAGTAATGATTTTTGTACCTGAGTAACTTGAAATGGCTATGGTTCCTTTTCCTTTTACAGCCAAGTGCTCACCATTGCCAATTCTCACTTTTTTAATCTCTGTGGGCTTTAATTCCTTGAAAAACTCCTTGTCGTGAGTCATATGGTTGGTGCATCCACTATCAATGAGCCAGCTTTCACATGATTCTTTGCTTGAAAAACAGGTTGCTACAAATAACTGGTCTTCCTCCTCTTGATTAGCAATCTGTGCTTCCATTTCTTGATGTTGAATTTTATTCTTTCAAATCACAGCTTCATGGCCCATCTGATTGCACTTGTTGCACTTTGCATCAGGCCTTCTCCAACATTTAAAAGGTGGGTGTCCCTTCTTGCCACAGTGTTTGCAAGGAGGATAATCTCCCTTCAAGCGTCCTCCATTGCCTTTATGATGATTGCTAGATGAACTCACTCTATTTGCTCCTTGAATCTTCTTGTTCTTGTTCTTCTTGTCTCTTCCACCGTCTTGATGCTTGGCTGGTAAGGCACCTTCAACTATTCCTTCTTGTCTCATTACACGTCTTTGCTCTTGTGCTTGAAAGGCACTCAAGAGCTCTGCCAGCGTAATTTTGGACAGGTCCTTAGTATTTTCTAAGGTAGTAATGGTGGCTTCAAATTTTTCGGGCACCGTTACAAGGATTTTCTCAACAATCCTTGTATCTGATAGATTGGAGCCTAGCAATCTGACACGATTTGCTATATTGAGCAATCGGTCTGAGTACTCCTTTATGGTTTCAGTCTCCTTCATCCTTTGCAGCTCAAAGTCACGTACTAGATTCAGTACTTGCATCCCACGAATCCTCTCATCACCTGCATTCTCTACTTTGAGGTAGTCCCAGATTGCTTTTGCTGACTTCAAGGACATTATTCGTGTGAATATCATGGGAGATACGGCTGCAAATAGGCATGCTTTTGCCTTTGATTTCTTCGTCTTCTTCTCCTTCTGTGATTTTATTTGTGCCACGGTAGGGTTGTCTGGAAGTGGCTGAATTTCATAGTCTTCTTCAACAGCTTCCCACAGATCCAATGCTTCTAGATAGGTCTCCATACGTACTGCCCACATCTGATAATTGTCCCCATCGAAGATTGATGGTGCCATTGCTGAAAAGGTAGACTCTCCTTCCATTGGTGCACTCTATTAACCTCACAGATCCCTTAAGAAGATTGCTCTGATACCAATTGTTGTTGTTTTACAGTTGAACAACAGAAAAAGTGTTTTTCAAAGAAGAATAAGAGGCAGAACAAGAATGCAAAAAATTGAGAATGAATGGAGCATCCTTCTTTTATTCAGCCAATACGCATATATAACCAAAAGAAGAAATGATAAACGTTCACTAACTCCAAGATCCTAGATTTTAGGCACTAATAACAGAAACTCAAAACTGAAAATCAACAACTCCCTAAAAACTAGGAACAATTATTTTAAATCGTTCAAAAATAAAACTTCTGCTATATTGCAGCAATCTTAAACACATGTTTAACAAAGGTCCACTGCAAACGTTTGGCAGAAAACTGGCGAATTTTCGCCAAGAGTGATTTTTCCATTATTCCAGCGGAAAGTCTACTGCATTTCAACGAGAAATAGTTAAAAAATTAATAATTAAGTGTCCGGCGGAATTTCGCCGACCTAGTCAACCGAACGTGTTATTAGAACTTCTAGTGCAAATGGTCTCCACAATTCTGGAATATTTCAGCAATATCCATTGGTTTATTTTATTTTTTTGTTTTTATAGATAGTCTAGCAGTTTTTTAACGACAGAATATTTTGAAATTTATCTTTCGAAATCCAACAATCGTCCTACTGAAATACCTTTTTTATGAGACTGGCAGATTTTTAGGGGCCTCGCCAAAAATCTTTAAAATATCCAGCAGGCTTTTTCCCACCGCGCTCTCTTCTTTTCTTCTTTCTCCCGTTCTCTTTTCCTCTCTCTTTCCTCCATTGTCATCGTCGCCCTCTTTCTTTCTCCCTTTCCCTCTTCTATCACCATACACAACCGTTGTCGCAGTCGTCGCCACCCCCCCCAAAGCCACCGTTGTCATTGTAGGTCATTTTTTCATTTTATTTATTTATTTATTTCTACCTATTTTTTAGGTCAAAATTATAATTGTTTAAACCATCACTTGAGTTATTATCATGTTTTTAATGGAATGGAATTTCTTTTATGGCATGTAACTTCTAGTTACACATATAAAATTGAATGTATACATGCACATGTATATTAACGAACAATTGTAGTTTCATAAATGGAATTGCTTGTTTATGTGCGAGTGAAAAAAAATTAATGTGTATCATGGGTTGTGGAGTACACATTTTTTTCTGTCCCTAAGTAATTCTATTTGGCCGTTGTGCGCAAATGTTGTTTCAGATTTTCATTTGTAGTGCTACACTATTTGCAAGTCTCTTTTGCCGTTAATCAATGTGCCGCTTTAATTTTATAATGTGTTTTGAGATATACGTTGTAATAAAAGAATATTTCATTTATATGATTATTAGTTATGAAGTTAGGTTTCAAACTTCATAACTTAAATATATATATATATAGATATATATCAATAACAATAAATTTATAATCTGTAGAGGGATATTCCCTTGCATAGGACTTGGACCTAGCCGAGTCGTGGGGGCATTTTGCGAAGGATTTGTGAAGTTTGGAGTAATTTGGTGCCCATGCACCAAATGTGTTAGAAAATGCTCTCTTTTACAACCTAGCAAAGTTAAAGAACATTTGATTCGTCATGACTTTACAACAAATTATTGGTATCTCAAACGAATGCACTGTATTTTGATCCAGATTCATCAAGTAGGGGGTTGAACGCAAAAATAGATATGTCGAATGTGTGCAAGACATTGTTGGTGGTTTAAGTTTGGGTTTTCGCAATGATACATTAGGAATGGAGGGTGACACGAACAAAATTATGTGCAAGAAGAGCCAAACCCTGAAACTCAAAGATTTTTTTGATCTTTTGAGCGATGTTAACAAACCAGTTTGGCCTGGCTATGAATTGAAGATTATTCGCCCTTATATGTTGTTGAAAGGTTAATGAGTATCAAGAGTGAGTATAATATATGAGTATCACAGGATGGTGTTGATGAATTGACCCAATTGATGTTTGAACTAATGTCTTCAAGTCATAGTCCTTCAACAATTTTTTTACAAGTCATATTGTACTATATATCAATCCGCTATATAAAATAAACATATATCAGTGTATTAGTTAAGTATATATCATTTATTATATATATCAATATATATAATATACATATATTAGTTAAATATAGCAAAAACTAATTACTAAACAAAAAGTTCAAGTAGTGTAATAGTTTAATGCTCTAACTCCAACTAAGAGGTCAAGAATTCAAACCATACCTGGTGCAAAAAAAATAGTCATGGATTTTTTAGCCATGGTTTGGCCGTGGCTAACCCATGGCTATTAGCCACGGTCAGTCCATGGCTAACAGCCACGGATTAGCCGTGGCTAATATATATATATATATATATATTGATTTTTTTGGTTTTTTGAACTATGAATAAATTTTTGTTACAATTTTTGTTTTTGATGTATAAATTATCTAAATATAAATTATCTATATATACTTGGAAATATATATATATATATATATTGATACATATATATACACTTGGACATATACTGATACATATATATATATATATTGATGCATATATACTTGGAAATATATATATATATATATATATACATATTGATACATATATATATACTTGGACATATATAAAATAGATACATATATTGATATACTTGGACAAATATATATATTGATACATATATACTTGGACATATACATATATTGATATATATATATGTATATGTATGATATACATACTTGACATATCTATATCTATATATATGAAGATGCTGACAAATGATCCCGAATTAAAGTTGCTATTATCTAAATAGATTTTTGTTATAATTTTTGTTTTTGATATTTTAATTTAATGAATATTTGATTTAAAGTTCTTGAAATATGTCGGTTCCACAACCACAATCACCAAAAAAGTCAGATTCTTTAACGAACTGGTTGCTTATATTGAGGCTATTTACTCGCATGCAGCGGCTCCTCCGCATAAAGCCGTCAAGAAATAAGGTGTACAGGCTGCCGGGGGCGGCGGAGAAACCTATAGATACAGATATGCGTGTATGTATGTAAAGAAGAAGAAGCCCAGATTGAAGAGGGGAATTTAGAGGGTTGTGATGATTGTTGTGATAATGATCGTTGTTGGGTACTGGTGTCTCTGCAAAAGTCGGTGAAAATGCTTCATTTTGAGAGCTGGGAAGAGAAAGAAGTGGCGGCGGAGGAGATAAAGAGGCTGGCGGGAGAAGGCTTGAAGCAGCGGAGGACGATGGCGGAGCTCGGTGTTATTCCGCCCCTGGTTGCCATGGTTGGGTCGGAGGTGGTGGCGCTGCGGAGATTGGCAGTCCGGGCGTTGATTGAGCTCGCTAATGGCTCTTTCATCACGTGAGTAGTCATTAAATTCTACTTAGTCTTGATTTTGATTATTTGTTTTGGCTTGATTCTTGATTGATGAGATTTGTAGTAATTACTCACAGGTTGAATAGTTTGCAAAGTGAAAAATAGTCAATCATTTCAAGTAGGAAGTCAATTTCAAAATAAACACACTCTCTGACGATCGGAAACTGAGTAGTGTGGGTGAAATTAAAGACAAAGCCAGCTACTGTTTCATTAGTTGCATCCTGTTTTATTTATTTTAACTTACCTTTTTTTTTTTTTTTTTTTTGAAAAAAAAAATTGGAACTGAATTGAATTGGAGTCTAGGAATTTATTGGGATCAAGATTTTAGTCAGCAATCTCGTTGGGTTGTTGGATAAAATTTTAATTAGGAGGGTGGGGGCACACTAGTGATGATTCAGTCAATATGATAAGGTGGCACAGAAAGAAGCAACTACAATGGAGGCCCAGTGGCCATTATTGACTTGTTTGTGTGTGTTTGTGTGTGCGTTGGGGGGGATGTGTGTGGGGGGTGTGGCTGCGCAGCCGGGATCTCCGATGATAGCCGGGGCTGTATAAAATCCTGGTTATGGTTTAAAAATGACCAACAAACAATAGGGACTTTGAAGTACATGGCTAAGTACTCGGCGTTCATTGGTCGAATTTTTGTGCCTCCATATTAGATCTCTTTCAAAGTCAACCATTACAAAATTTATTTGTTTGAAAGAAACAAATATAAAATATCTACTTGAACAAGTTTCATATTAATGTTTTTGCTCTTCCTTTTAATCAATCTAGGTTGATGATAACGATAGATTGTTGGGCTAACATCACTTGCCAACTTTAGAATATAGCCATATATTATTGAACCAGGACTTTTTCTTTGCCTATTGCCATCATTTTCAAGTTGGGATTATTACGTTGTTCGTCTTGTAAGTTTTGTGTGATTGAGTTTTAGTCCTTTATGCATGACTTTTTCAATTTTAGTCCTCTATGTTACAAAAATTTTAATTAGTCCGGTTTTGGACTAAAATGCATGTCGGAGATGACGTGTCAGGTTAAACGGTCGGAATAAGCCTCGTCGGTTGTGATGTGCCAAATTAATTTGGGGGTTTTGCAATTTTTCCTCCATTTATCCAATGCGGCTGCCAACTCATTATATTCAAAAAAAAAGAAAAAAGAAAAAACAATATAAAACATGGCATTGAATTTTACACAAATACATATACATACTACTAGAAAAACACCAAATAGCCACGGATTTTAGCCACTGAAAAAAGTCGTGGCTAATCCGTAGCTATTAGACACGGATTAGCCACGGAATTTTAAAAAAAATAAGAAAAAAAAATTAGCCACGAATTAGCCACGGACAAACCGTGGTTAATTTTGGTAGCTAAAATTGGCGGGAATTTTGCTGTCACTTGTTAGCCACGGCCTACCCATGGTCTGGCCTTAACTAATTTAGACATGGTGTTGCCGTGTCTAGTCCGTGGCTAAGAACCACGCCCGTGGCTAACCTTTTTTTTAAAAAAAAATATTTTATTTGTACGTACTCGATTTAATTCGTTCTTTGATGATAAATGTGTTCTTCAATTTTATACTATCAGTTAAATAAATATTATAATTAAATTAATCTATAATTGATTAATATTAATGATTGTGTTATAATCAATATATATATATATATAAAACGATCATTTCGAATGACGAATATATCACTGTTTAATCGTTTAATGATATTAGTCAACATGTTCTATTGATTGATATTATTCTCAATTTAAGTTTCACAATATATATAATTTAATATGACAACATTAGAGTATTATATATACTACATATAGATAAGTGTGTATATAATTAAGTACGTATACGATGGACTTTCATTTATATATGGTCACTTGTTCATATGTACGAGTTAATTATGTAATTTTAAAAGTTTATAATAGATAAACTTTATTAACTTATATTACGGTTTTATCAATAATTCAACAACGCAAGATTGATATTGATATTTAATAATATTTCAGTGTAAAACTACTAGAAAGCCAAAAAAATAGTTAGCCACAGTCTAACCGTGGCTAAACCGTGGCCAGCGTGGTTAGCCACGGTCGGATCGTCGCTAAATTAGCCACGGCCAACAGCTATGGGTTAGCCACGATCGGAGACCGTGGCTAACCTTTTTTCTTTAATTATTTTATTTGTACGTACTCAATTTAATTCGTTGTTTGACGATAAATGTGTTCTTCAATTTTATACTATCAGTTAAATAAATATTATAATTAAATTAATCTATAATTGATTAATATCAATGATTGTGTTATAATCAATATATATATACTATACATATATATATATAACCACCATTTCGAATGACAAATATATCATCGTTTAAATTGTTTAATGATATTAGTCATAATATTCTATTGATTGATATTATTCTCAATTTAAGTTTCACAATATATATAATTTAATATGACAACATTAGAGTATTATAGATACAACATATATATATATATGTGTATGTGTGTGTGTACAATTAAGTACATATGCGATGGACTTTCATTTATATACAGTCACTTGTTCATATGTACGACTTAATTATGCAATTTTAAAAGTTTATAATTGATACACTTTATTAACTTATATTAAAGTTTTATGAATAATTCAACAACACATGATTGATATTGATAATTAATAATATTTCATTGTAAAACTACAAGAAAGCCAAAAAAATAGTTAGTCACGGTCTGACCGTTGCTAAACCATGGCCTAGGTGGTTAGCCACGATCAGATCATGGCTAAATTAGCCATGGCCAATAGCTACGGGTTAGCCACGGTCAGAGGTTGTGGCCAACCTTTTTTTTTAATTATTTTATTAGTAGGTACTCGATTTAATTTGTTCTTTGACGATAAATGTGTCCTTCAATTTTATTCAATCAGTTAAATAAATATTATAATTAAATTAATCTATAATTGATTAATATTAATGATTGTGTTATTATCAATATATATATACATATATATATAAGATGATCATTTCGAATGACGAATATATCATCGTTTAAATTGTTTAATGATATTAGTCATAATATTCTATTGATTGATATTATTCTCAATTTAAGTTTCACAATATATATAATTTAATATGACAACTTTAGAGTATTATATATACTACATATATATATATATATATATATATATGTGTGTGTGTGTTTATGTATAATTAAGTACGTATGCGATGGACTTTCATTTATATATGGTTACTTGTTCATATGTACGAGTTAATTATGCAATTTTAAAAGTTTATAATTGATAAACCTTATTAACTTATATTACAGTTTTATCAATTATTCAAAAACGCATGATTGATATTGATATTTAATAATATTTTAGTGTAAAACTACAAGAAAGCAAAAAAACATAGTTAGCCACAGTCTGACCGTGGCTAAACCGTGGCCTGGGTGGTTAGCCACGGCCAACAGCCAGGGGTTAGCCATGGTCAGAGGCCGTGGTTAACCTTTTCTTTTTAATTATTTTATTTGTACGTACTCGATTTAATTCATTCTTTGACGATAAATGTGTTCTTCAATTTTATACTATCAATTAAATAAATATTATAGTTAAATTAATCTATAATTGATTAATATTAATATTTTTGTTATAATCAATATATATATATATATATATATATATATAAAACGACCATTTCGAACGACGAATATATCGTCGTTCAAATTGTTTAATGATATTAGTCATAATGTTCTATTGATTGATATTATTCCCAATTAAAGTTTCTTATGTACGAGTTCATTATGCAATTTTAAAAGTTTATAATTGATAAACTTTATTAACTTATGTTACAGTTTTATCAATAATTCAACAATGCATGATTGATATTTAATAATATTTCAGTGTAAAACTACAAGAAAGCCAAAAAAATAAACCGTGGTTTTGGTGGTTAGCCACGGCCGTGGCTAACCTTTTTTTTTTATTATTTTATTTGTACATGTTCGATTTAATTCGTTCTTTGACGATAAATGTGTTCTTCAATTTTATACTATCAGTTAAATAAATATTATAATTAAATTAATCTATAATTGATTAATATTAATAATTGTGTTATAATCAATATATATATATATACACATATGTATATAATGATCATTTCGAATGACGAATATATCATCGTTTAAATTGTTTAATCATATTAGTCATAATGTTCTATTGACTGATATTATTCTCAAGTTAAGTTTCACATTATATATAATTTAATATGACAACATTAGAGTATTATATATACTACATATATATATGTGTGTGTATAAAATTAAGTACGTATGTGATGGACTTTCATTTATATATGGTCACTTCTTCATATGTATGAGTTAATTATGAAATTTTAAAAGTTTATAATGGATAAACTTTATTAACTTATATTACAGTTTTATCAATAATTCAGCAAGGCATGAATGATATTGATATTTATTAATATTTCAGTGTAAAACTACAAAAAAGCCAAAAATATAGTTAGCCACGGTCTGACCGTGGCTAAACTGTGATTGTGGCTAAAAGGCACGAGTAAGCCAAGGCTAGATAGTGGCTAACCTTTTTTTTTTAATTATTTTTTATACGTGCTCAATTTAGTTCGTTGTTTGACGATAAATGCGTTCTTCAATTTTATACTGTCTGTTAAATAAATATTATAATTAAATTAATCTATAATTGATTAATATTAATGATTGTGTTATAATCAATATATATATTTATACATATATATATATAAAGCGATCATTTCGAATGACGAATATATCATCGTTTAAATTGTTTAATTTTTTTTTTTTTTGGTAATGTTTCAATTGTTTAATGATATTAGTCATAATGTTCTATTGATTGATATTATTCTCAATTTAAGTTTCACAATTATATAATTTAATATGACAACATTAGAGTATTATATATATGTGTGTGTGTGTGTGTGTGTGTGTGTATAACTATTATCATTATTAATTATGTTGGGGTGAAATATGTCTGATAGGAAGTATGTTGAACAATGTATGAAATAATTTACTTTGTTTTAAGTCTTTGTGAAATTAGACTCCATTTCTAAATACATTATAGTTGCTTAATGTGATATTGATGAATTGTGCTTGTTCTAGTCAGAAAGGCAGAAAGCATACTAGTCTACAAATATGAATGACAAAATTAACAAATATTAATAACAAACTTGTTCTGTCTAGATATAAAGTCTAGCTATGATATTAACTTAGCTTCATATTAATGTGTGGACCTATTCAATATAGGTGAATGTATCTACTCGAGATGTAAATATTTTTTCTAAAGATTTGCCTACGTGTAATTTTTTTTTTTTTTTTTGTGATTCCAAAAGAATTAGTAACTTTGTTGTACAAAATACAATTATAGGTTCCTATATGACTTGAAAGGTATGGTGATGAATCGAGCAAGGGGAAAGGGCTCAATATGTGAGGAGTACTTAAATCAAAAATCAACATCCTTCACATCGTATTATTTTGAAAGCCACATTCAGTCGAAGAGTACAAGAGTTAGGCGTAATGAGAATGATGAAAGTGTTGAAGAAATACCCTACACATTGTCTGTCTGCAATCAAGCCAGTAAGCTTGGTGGTAAATGTAACGAGCGATTTTTGAGTGATGATGAGTTGAGAAAGCCCGTATTGCATGTTCTTATTAATTGCGACGAGGTCGTACCAATCATCGAGTAAGTATTTAATGAGTAAAATAAATTCGTGACAATAATTTTAATAAATTCTAACTCGTAAAATGTTTATTTCAATATGTAGAATGTATAGGTTGTCAATTCGGTACCATTGGCCATATTTAACCGAACAAGAAGTTGAGGAGTTTGTTGAGGAGAATTTTGTAGAATAGTTTAAAAAATATGTAAGTACTTTATTAAATAAAATGAAATATGTATATATAAACATTTGTTATAAATATTATAACGGTGTAATTATATGTGTAGGTTCATGATCCCAAAAATAATATCACTAATCAAAATTTATATGATTTGGCGTGGGGACCAAATCGTAAGGTTAAGACATGGTAAAGATACTTCGTAAATAGATATGCCTTTCATATAGACGAGACCACACAACATATAAACACTTATAATGCTGGTGTTTGTATTCGGGGCGACGGCTCCACAAATTTCTATGGTATACTTAAACAAGTGATTGAGTTACAATATCCGGGTATACTTGAAAAGAAGGTTGTCTTGTTCAAATGTTATTGGTTTGATTCTATTTCTAAGAGGGGTATAACGATACACCCGCAATATGGCAATGTAGAGATCAAATTTAATGAGGGGTACCCAAAAGATGATCCGTTCATTATTGAACAATATGCATATCAGGTATATTATGTACCGTATCCGGCACAAGGAGGATAAATTGAATTGACGGTTTGTAATTAAAACCATTTGTTACTGATGATTCGTTACAAGAATCTTCACCCGTTGCGAATTTGTGTTCGATAATGAACCTACAGGTCTTTTAGTAAATGCTATGGTTGTGTAGAAGAGGTGAATTTCAACAATAATGCGTTTTATAATAAACTTGAAGATGATGAAATACGAGATGATGCGAACGAATATGACGATGATGAGGAGGATGAATTTGATGACGAACTTGATAATGATGATGACGAAGGAGATGATACGATCGAATATGACGAAGATGATAAAGATAAAGTTGATGATAATGAAGATGATGAATAGAATTCATATTTTAATTGTTGGTGTAGTTGATGTATGCGATTATTGTCATGAATCCTTGTGAATTATTATTATGTAGTTGATGTTAACCGAGCATCGACTTGTGACGGAAAGGGATTCTCTGGCCATAAGGAAGGATACAGATCTCATCTCAAGTGCAAAGATCATTTAGTAAGTAATTACTTTTTTCTTGTACTTTATTTAATTAATTGAAGTAATGTTAATTTTTACGATTTTATCCCATTAATGTCCTTAATTCTATATTTTAAAAAGTTTTTACTTTATGTTTATTGCAGATGGAAAAATATGGACATCGGCTTTTTATTGACGAAACATTTGAGGCTTTCCATTATTCGAAAGACGAGGATGGAAACGAATATTATGTGGATGAGCGAGCAAAGACTACTTTGATAGTTTGCTGTATTTATTTATCTTCACATATTATTGCTAAGTAAGCTTTTATAACAATTATTTTTTATTTTTTTTTTTGCAAAAGAGCTTCAAAGCTAATTATAATGAAGCTTGTTCCCAAGCCGTCAAGAATGCACAGGGAGGACCTATTCAGCAGTATGACAAATTGGAAGTAACATTAAAAAGAGTATGTGTTAGATATATATACTTATTAAAAAATATATATACTTTATTAAAAAATATGTACAAAATAAAGCTCTAATTGTTTTCTTTTACATTTTAGATTTGGAAGTAGACAGTCGATGATCCAAAGAAGGGTCGGTGGTATGTTGTTGCCGGTGGATCCTCTACTGTGACTGTTGAGCCTTTTGGCTCGTGGACTGACTTGAATACTTGGGTTGATCCCAAAACAGAGGAGCTGACATAAAGGATGAGCAATCTAGATGAAAAACATATTCAGAAGATGGCTGATATGGAAGAAAAGCATAGTCAAGAGATCTCCGGCCTTCAGAAGACCGTGTCCCTAATGGTGGCCAACCTCAAAAAACTCACGCGTCGGTTAGCTCTGTGGCATAAGAAGGGCTCAACTTCGTCTACTTATGTTGCTCGTGATGAAAATGAAGGCGACGATGACAACGACGACGACGCAGATAATGATAAGGAGGATGATGGAGACGATGATGCCTGCATTTGATTTTTAGATACTATTATACATGTATTAATGTACGAATTGTTTTGTATGAATTGTTGTATTTAATTAGTAGAATCATATTAATTATTAATAATATATATGATAGAATATGCCTTGTGAATTATTAGTATTACATTGATATATAGTTTGTTGTTATTTATGGTTGCTGGTATTTTGATTTTAAAAAACAAATTACAGGTTTTGGGGAGCATTTAAACAAAATCAATTATGAAAAAACTATCAGATAAGCGACAAATTTTTTCGTGGTTATATTTAATTTTTTTTTAAAAAAATACTTATTTTTAGCAACGGATAAATTTAATTTTTTTCAAAAATATTTATTTTTGGCCACGGATTATTCCATGGCTATATTTAATTTTTTTTAAAAAAGTATTTATTATATTTAATATTTTTTTAAAAATTATTTATTTTTAGCCACGGATATATTTAATATTTTTTTTAAATATATATTTTTGGCCACGGATTTATCCGTAACGAAAGTTCATGGCCACTTGTAGCCCTGCCAAATTTGGCCACATAATTTTTCTGTGGCCAAATTCGTGGCTAAATCTCTATTTTCTAGTAGCGAAAACTTATTATAGAAAATGCTTTATTTTCCAGCAAGTCTCAATGAAACTTATTGAGTTTCAAAGATATTTGCGAAAATGGATATCATATTGAGACTATAAATGATGGAAGTAATGAATACCTCTATATTTCTAAAGTTATATTGGGTAGAAATATGTATTGGAAAGATTACCTGCATTTTCCTTTGGCTTGTACTATTCATTGGATTGAAGCAAATGTGATGGTAAACCAGAAGTTTATTGATCCAAATACATTATTGTTTGGCATGATCAGTTGGCCATTCCGAATCAATTATGGTACGAAAAATTATTGAGAATTCACATGGACATCCATTGAAGAACCAGAAGATTCTTCAATTTAATGAATTCTTAGATGTTCTCAAGGTAAAATGATTACCAAACTATCACAAGCCAAAGTTGGGAATGGAATCCCCTGCATTTCTGGAACATATTCACGGAGATATATGTAGGTCCATTCACCCGCCACAGGCCAAACTATCGTGTACTCTCTTCCCTTCATTAAGTTTTTATCCCACTCTTTTCCCCTCATTAAGTTTTTATCCCACAGGTTTTTTTTAGTAAGGTTTTAATGAGGTACATCACCATCACACATCCAAAGGGGTGTGTTAAAAATCAAGATCATATTTTGATGTCTAAATACTTAAGGGTCATTAGTAGGTGCTAAATAGTTGTTGATTAATTATTGGGGCAAAAGTCATCTGTAGATGGCTAAATAATTATAGCAAGTTGATTACTTAAATCTAACACACAAGAAAATACAAGAAATAATATTACATTCTATTTTCTCTCAATTCACTCTTTATAGCTATTTTGTTTAAATTAAGTTGTACTTGGTTCTAATTATTTCACAACACATTCTATTTTCTCTCAATTCACTCTTTATAGCTATTTTGTTTAGATTAAGTTGTACTTGATTCTAATTATTTAACAACGCACATCACATACTTCCCTAAAAGTAGCAATATTGGATTATCATCTACGGCTTATTACATACTTCCCTAAAAGTAGGGATATTGGATTATCATTTATGGCTTATTACATTCATGGTAATTACCTTAGTTCTTCACGAGAGTAACATCACCCTTTTCAGTAATATTGGATTATCATCTATGGCTTATTACATTCAGGGCAATTGCCTTGGTTCTTAACGGGAGTAACATCTCCCTTGTCCCTTCACTCCACACTGGATGGAAGGCCACTCACTCGCATATCTAAACGAAAAACCTAGGCCAGGTCTCCTTCTGGATCCTGAAGCATAAGTTGTTGCAAACTCCTTGTTCGTCAAATCAGCAAACTTATTCACGCCAAGTTTGTAAGGCCGATCCCCTGCTCTATTGACGGACTCGATATACTCCACATTTTCCCTGAAAATATTGAATCTCATTGCTTTTTCCTTGATGTTTTTGTATACACGTCCATTTCGAACTATCCATTTCTCGAATCTCAGCGTCATTAACGGGTCAAGCACGGCATGAGTCGTTGTTTGAGATGCTAATGCCGCTTCCGACACTAGCATTGCTGTGAAAGCAAGCATCGAAGACGGTTTCGAGGCCCACAAATCCACTTCCATGGCTTCTTGAATGACTATTGCAACTACTTCTGTTGTCACATCACTTATCCTACTGCTTGCATGTTCAATAGTTAGGAAACTATTGACCAAGGGAAAAAGTAAACATAATTCATTTTCAAGATACAAATAAAGTTTCTTGAGTGCTACCTGGATATTGATGGATAAATAATCCCTTTAAACAACTCTTCCTCAGTCACATATTCAGCTAGGCTGTGGTTACAAAGAATGTTAGTGAGAGACCTGAGTCAAGAACTTATGGCTAAATGAGCTACGTGCAGTTTCACAAGAACTCGATTATGCTTGTTTCACCAAAGTACAAATATTGAGTTTTTTTGCATCCAATTAAATTAATACTATATGGGCAAATGCTCTATTTATAAAAAACACCTCGATCTATGAAAAATTACAATTACCCCCTCAATTGAGGAGGTTCCATGTTATGTTTAACGGCCGTGATAAAAAGTCAGTTTTACCCTTCAGTGATTTAAGCCTAAAAAAAAAAGAAAAATAAAATGAAAGAAACACAAAATACACCCATTAAAACTAGAAATAAACCTTTTAAATAATTTAATTTTCCCCCCTTTTCAAGATCTCTTTCCTCTCCCTCTCTCTCTCCTTATAGGTCAAGAGATTAGAATATATTATATATATTTTTATTTATTTAATTTTTTGTATTTATTTAATTATTTATATAATATGTATTATAATTTTTTATCAAATGTTAGAATATATCATAGGGAAAATTACATCCACCTCCCCTGAGATTTGGCGAAGTTACATTTTAACCCACGGTTTTTTGTAAATTACAAAAACCCCCCTGAGGTTTATTCCGTCTAACAATTTACCCCAGCCGTTTATGACCGTTAGGGTTCCTTTAGTTTTTGTACGTAAAGTTCCGATAGTACCCTTGACGGGTTTTTTGTCATATATATAAAATATTTGGGGTTGTATGTTATGTATTACATCTTTGTGGGGCTAAAAGTAATAATATTGAAAAAATTGCTCCGTTTTCCTACAAGTTTTTCGGGTGAACTTGAAGCGGGTCTTCAACTTTTTGACATGGAAAACACATTGGTGAGGTTAATTTTGGGCTAGAGTAGGTTTTATACATTTTTCGTTTATCACTTATAATTATTACATATCACATGGGGTTATTGTAATATACACAAAAAAATGTGGGTTAAATTGTAATTTCTCCAAACCTCAAGGGAGGTAGATGTAATTTGCCCTATTTAATATCAGCAAAAAATAAAGGGCAAAACGGACTTTTTACACTTTCCGTCCATTACTTGTAATTATTACAAACCTCAGGGGGGTTTTTGTAATTTACAAAAAACCGTGGGTTAAAATGTAATTTCGCCAAACCTCAGGGGAGGTGGATGTAATTCTCCCTATATCATATATATATATATATATATATATTTATTTAAATTTTTTGTATTTATAAAAGCAAAGTTTATAATATTATAAGATATTTTTATGTATTTTTGTATTTATTAAATATAATTTACATATAACAATCATATATTTTAAAGTATATGTTTATAAATATTGGCACATACTATATAAAAGATTTAAGTTTTTTTAAAAAAAATTAAATATGTAAAATATTTTTAAATTTATAAAATATAAAAATTTTATATATTTTTCTAAAAAACAACAAACAAAAAACCCCTCGAGGGCAAAATCATCATTTTGCTATAGTCTAACACCTACTCCTACTTTCAGAAGGATAATTTTGGAAGTTCAAATTTTTTAACAGTTAGTGTAATTTGTTGGACGGAATGTAAATTGAGAAGGGTAATTGTAATTTTCCATAGATCGGGGCTTTTTTGTAAATAGAGTATACCTCAGCGGATGTAACTGTAATTTTTCCATACTATATTCAAAAGTTTTAGTCCATGAAGTACCATTCAGCTGCTGCCTGTAGCATCCTGTCCGAGACGATCTTGGATCTGGATAGAAGTGTTCCAAGTCCAATCCTGCATTTGGAACATATTTCATTATAACAAAGGCAAAGGCCAACTATATTATTTGCAATCATGGATTAGAATTCAGCATCTAACCAGGGAAACAGAAACACGTTATTTGCCTGGTTGCAGTAGCCAATATGACCATTTCCTGTACATTTTTTGTTGCAGTCAGAGCAATGCATTTAAGAGAAAAAAGTGGGATAATCTTTAGCAGATCCATCCGAATAGACAAGTTATCCCTGCAGAACGCCAACAGCCCACTCCACGACCATTAGACTAAACCTCTCTCTCTCTCTCTCTCTCTCATATACAAAATTTCTAGGGCTCTAAGCACAGTCCACTGACAATCTATCTCACCAATGTAAACAGTTCTGCTGCATTAATGTTCTCATATTGTTCAATTATTTCAGCAAAAAGAATGAATTTGAATCTGAGAAAAGGAGAAGCATAGGCCATATAATGAGGGTAGTTACGTGTTCAAATATCAGCAAGAATCATTTTACACTGAAATGAAATATTGTTGATAATAAGCAAAATGGTTAGAATAGGAGATGTGAAATATCAATTTTAGGCACCATTGAGAACCATAGGACCAGATCTGTACAACAGAACTCAGAGCCCACCATATAGACCATCTTAGAAGAGTGCCTCTAGGCAAAATTCTGATGCTAAACAGTAAACTGAAGGAGCAAATAAACTCATTTGACAAGTGTAAATACCACATAAAGAGACTTTGTGCAAATATTCTGCCAGAGATTATATAAATGCACAAGGTCCAAGAAACCAATCATACTGAAGAAGGTTATAGAAATCAGTCTATAAGGCAGTGCAACCCCCTTTAGGATTGATAATCCTGAAAGATAAAGGCCAGATATGATTGATTCATGGGATATATTTTCTCGAGAGTTCTTATTAGCAGTACCTCTAGATTTGGGTTCTAATTGCATGTGGTGACAGAGAATTGAAGCAAAATGAAATTTAAGCAAGTAGCAGCCGCAGGAAAATTCAAATTTCAGTGTTAGCCTGCCAATTCATTCACAAATTTCCATTCACACATAGACCCACAATAGACGAATCCATATCAATAGGACAAGACCCAAACAAAGGCATAACAGAACCCTAATTAATACAAAACATTGACTCGTGATAAAGGATCTGGTCTATTTCTTGAGATTCATAGACTCACAATCACTGTCTAAGAGCCAACAAAACAATATCAAGACATCTGGCAGAAGAAAACTTACTGAAGCGTTCGATTTGTTGTTCAGGTGTCATGACATTGGGAGGCAGTGGGCCAAGAAGGTCAAGACAATCACGTTCTGCCATTGAAAATGCAGTTCCCTACATTTTGGGAACACAAAAATATGAAATTAGACCTCCAGAATGTGGGCATACCTCAAAACAAAGAAAAAAGAGAGATTCATAGAAACAAGAGAAACATTAAATACACAATGTTGAAAAGGAAGAAATCAAAGAGTGGGTCGACTGTAAGCCAGTAAGCAACAAATAATGAGTAGAATACCAAGTGCTACTGGCATAAGCTAAGTTGGCTTTGTTGTTGACAGGAACTCTAATTAACCCCCAAAACCCACAATTCTTAGACCATTGTCTCATGGACTAAGAGAATAGAGATGTTCCAAGGATCATGCTTGTCGTTCTCTTTACTATTTCTCTGAAGGCAAAATCTTATCTGCCGGCATTCATCTTATGCATCATTATTGAGCAAACACAATTTCCGGTCGCTCTTTATGATAAAACGAGCTAGTATTTTTCATTCCCTTCCAATTTCAGTACTAGCAAACCATAAATTCCACAAAATTCACTGATATAAACTTCACCTAGGTGCAGCAAATTAACAGCAATAACTGAATTAACCAACCCATTACGCATAAAGCACGAAAAATAAAATAAAACAGCTAAAACGTAAAAATTGAGTTGCAAAGCTGCATCATCACCAGCAGGCACTTCAACCAAGACGACATCAGATCCTAAATGCCGTAAAGATCACAATAAATTAAAAATTCAGACAAAATCGTTTATCTCATAGTTGTACCTTGCTGTGGAGAATATCCAAGTTCCGCTTGTGAATAATGGTCGGACGGTGTCCCTCCGTCGTGCTGAAAGATCTCGAACCGCTCACATTCACGGCGGCGACACCTCCCCGCCGCGATTGCAGACGCTTGAGCAGCGCCGATGAAAGTCTCATCTGGCGAGAAAAACTCCCCATAAATTTGCACAGAGAACCCCAAAACAGTGTGCAGTGTATACAGGGCGAATTACAGAGGTTTACTTGAAAACAACATATATATATGGAAAATTACAATACCCCTGAATTAGGGATTCTTAAAAATTACAACTACCATGAATTGAATAATGAAGCCCAAACCTGAAATTCCAATAAAATGTTGGGCTCTGAACAAATCTGGCCCTAACCATTACTGTTATTGTTTTGAAAACTTTTCTTGAAAACATAATAATAAAGCCCAAATCTTACATCCCAATAAAAAGCGGATCTTTCAACTAATCTGGCCCAAATATTAAGAATCATTCTTAAGAAATAACCCAGATGGACTTGAAAAAGAAGCCCAATCTAAGGAAATGATGGTACCAATATATTTGGTCCCAATGTTTATTGGATTTTGGATTTGAGTTTTGTTAGTCAAGTCCATCTGTATTATTTCTTGAGATTGGGTTTTAAACAAAACGGTTGTACTTAATGCTTGGCCCAGATCTATTTGAAAGCCCATCGAGCTATTGGGCCTTAGGCTGGTATTAATAAGAAAGGGTAGTACCGTATTTGGGCCATATTGTTTTAATTGGGAATTAGGATTTGGACTTTACTATTGAAGTCCATTTAAGTTGTTTAGGGCAGATATATTTGATGGCCCAGTCTCTACGTTTGTGCTTTGTTTTTCTTATCAATCTGGTTCTCAATATTTTTCGGCCATATATGGGTTAAGGATTTGGGCTTTATAATTGGAGTCCATCTGATTATTTATTAATAATAATATGGTACTGTGTATACCTTTGGGCGAGATCTTTTTGTAATGCCAGTTTCTATTGAGGTTTAGGCCTTATGAGCCCATCTGTTTTATTTCTAAAGAATCACATGTAAATAAATATTGGGAGATACATATATTCAGGCCCGATATGGGCTTTAACAATTAAAGTCTATGGCTGTATCATTTTAGAGATATAACTATACTTAAATATTTGGGGAATGTTTTGTTTTTTTTTTTTTTTGGGGGGGGAAGAAATATTTGTGTCATATATGTTTGAAAGCCCACTTTTTACCAAGAGTTTTGTACTCATGTATCTCTTGGGTCCAGAAGTTTATTTTTCAGACACTTTTCTGCTTTTGTCTTCAAAAAAGTTGCTTTTAAGTGTTTAGTTTTATAAATTCTGCTTAAATTAAGTTGAAAAAAAACAAAAGCAAAAGCAGAAGCAGAGAAATTGGAAGGAAGCTGCTTTTATCAGCTCAGAAGTGCTTTTTGGTATTTTCGTAAATAAATTGAACTTTTTGAACTATCAACTTTTAACTGCTTTTCACTTTTATTTTCAAACACTCTCAAGTCTTACTATCAACTTATCACTTTTATTTCAAACACTACCAACTTTTACTGCTCAACTTTTCTTCAACTTTTTCAATAACTTCAACTTCTCCAAAATACAATCCCAAACACCCTCATAACATTCTAATCTTATTTTGAAATTTATAAGCTCACTTTTCTAAATTTTACCAAATACATTAGCACACAACTCAAACACCTTATGTAGTCTCTTGACTAAGAGGGTGTTTGGCCAAAATTTTGGAGGAGGAACTTACAAATTCTTCAAATAAGATGTTTAAGAGCCTATAAGATCTTTTTAAAAAAGTAAGGATGAGGCAACTTATTTTTTTAAGACGTACCAAACTCTTTTGTATTCAACCAAATTAATTACATTATTATCATTACTAACATCTTAGATGCTATACTCCATCTTATTTATCCAAACACTTTAACAATTTATTTTAAAAATAAGATTCAACATTTTATAAACTCTTAAAATATTTTATAAAATGTAGAAGCTTATACTATATTTTAAATAAGCTTGTCAAACACCCTCTAAATATTCTTACTCAAAGCTCTCATGATAACACACCCAAAACAGAGCACCGCCAAAAATCAAGAGAGAGAGAGAGAGAGAGAGGTGACACCACATAAAAGCAGCGAAATCTTAATCAAAGCTCTCTTGATAGTACTCTGAAATAGAGCACAGTCAGAGAGAGAGATGAGACCAAATAAAAGCAAGAAACATGAATAGAATACCAATTCCAACGGTAATAACAACAGAAAACTTGAAATATGTAACTCCAATAAATAGATAACCCTACTAATATTTACAAGTTCGGATACTCTAAAATGGTATTAGCCTGGAGAAAAGGACCAGACAAAACCCAATGGATGCGAAGTATATTTCCATTTGGTGATTCTGATTTTTGAATCATAAGTAGACTGGTAAATTAGTTTATGCAAATGTACAAGTTGAGAATCATACCCTTCGTTTCATCAAGCCTGAGCTCTGTAACAAAAATTCTTGACCATTTCCATCTCAACTATCACCCTTTTTTTGCCATTTATTTTCTCAGTTAATAATCGACATCCTTCAGATGGATTCAATCAAGTCAAATAATGGCGAGTACGATTAATAGCTTTTTCTTGCTAGGAATTTTGCAAACCTTATTCAGGAAACAACATATCTCCATAGTTAACCCACTGCACGAATATTTCAAAAAATCTTATGAGATTTAGGGGTGTCAATTCAAGTGGGTCAGATTGAGCTATAGGTATAACATGAAAATCCCAACTCGAACTCGATCCGACCCAAAGCTCAACCTGAAAGGTCAACTCGAACACGACTTGATTGGGTTTGGGTTGACCTGATTTATTTTCAGGTCACCCAATGACCCGACCCAACCCAACCCTATTTTTTTTTTTTTTTCAAATTTTCAGATTTTTATAACCAAAAAAATTGCTAAAAATACTATCATACAAATAAGAAAAAAGTCTAATATTCAAAAGAAACATAATATCAAATTTATCCCTAACATTAACATGATGTCATGTAATTAACCATGATACCAAAACACGAAATTTATTCCTAACATTAACATAATACCAACATATCAAATTTTAGATCACATTAGAATAAATGTCATCATTAAATTCTAGATTATTTTATATGAAATTAGTTGAAAATTTGTGATTCATGGAGTAGGAATTTTTTAAATAAATTATAATAAAATTTAAGTGAACTAATAAGAATGAAATAACTATACTTTTTATATTATTAAAATATTGATCTTATGTAAACTATATTTATATTATTTAATCTATTTTGTTTTTGAAAAAAAATTATATTTTTCCATAATTAAAAGTTCTTTTTGCTTGCAATCTAATATAATTTTTGCAGAAAGATTACAAGTCATAGCATAATTTTTTATACCGTTATCAATCTTTGTATCAATATAAATTGAGTTTTTTTTTTCTTTTGTTAAGAAAATGGTTCAAGAGTACTACATAAAATATCTTTAATTGTGTTGAAAATTTTAAATTGTGAGGCCAAATATTAAACTAGTGGGTATGAAAAGGTAGAGAAAATAAAGACAATGATATATGATAATCAAATATATTATTTTGATTTCTTAAATCTTTTTAAAATATTATAAGACTCTAACCACACTATTAACTTGTTCTTGATAAAGAGAATATTTGAACTTTTTGTTAATTATATTAAACTTTTTTCAAGTTCAATCCAATTATTTAATTTAGTAAATAAAGAATTATATTGTATTTATTTTTAAATGCAATAATAAATATTTTATTAAAATTTAGATAGTTCTAAAAGGAAAAAAATAAAATAAGGGAATGAATAAAATAAATAACATCAAAGGTTAAAGTTTTGGAGAGTGAAAAATAAATCATTAAGTGAATGATATTTTTTTTTTAAAAATCGGGTTGGGTCGGGTTCGGGTTAAATGGGGTTTTGGGTCACCTAATATTCAATTTCGGGCTATTCGGGTTGACCCGAACCCAATCCAACCCGATTTAATTTTTCGACTCAATTTTTGGGTCCGACCCGATTTGACCCGAACCCGAAAACCCCAAACCCAAACCTGATGTGTTCGGGTCATCGAGTCGGGTTGGTTTTTGACACCCCTAATGAGATTGTTGGAGCTACATGTATCGCCATAACTGAGATTCCCGCTTGCCAGTTCCTTTCACTGAAACGGAGAAAAGATGAGACACAGTGAACAATTAAGAGAGAGAGAGAGAGAGAGAGAGAGAGAGAGAGAGAGAGAGCAAATTGAGTAGACGACAAATGAATTGATACCACAACCATATTCAACATACACGAGGCAATCATCGACTTTGTAATAGATATCCGAACAAAGTTCAATAGCGCAATAGTCTTCTTAGGTCAAAATTTGCTGAAAAATTTAAAAAGGTGTTGTGAGTGAACAGCCCTTTATCCAGAGCAATTAGATGACTTCACTACTAGAAAATATCGAAATAGCCATGGACAAAATCCGTAGTCAATATAGTCGTGGAACACAACGAAAACACTTACCCACGGATTTTTCCTTAGCTAAATATGGAAAAAACCATGGCTATTAAATTTTTTTTTAAAAATATTAATGTTTTTAGCCACGGATATATCCGTGGCTATAAAATAATTTATAATTTTTTTTAAAAATCGTACAAAATAGCCATGATTCTATTCGTGGCTAGAAATTAAAAAAAAAATTCCATCTTAGCCAAGAATGAAACCGTGGCCAGTATATCTTTTAAATTTTTTTTTAAAAAAATGTATAAATTGGCCACGGTTTTATCCGTGGCTAAAAATATATAAAAAAAAATTCCCATCTTGGCCACGGATAAAACCGTTGTCAGTATATCTTTTAATCTTGTTTTTGAAATGTATAAATTGGCCACGGTTTTATCAGTGGCTAAAAATTAAAAAAATATATATATTTCCATCTTGGCCACAGATGAAATCGTGACCAGTACATCTTTTAAATTTTTTTTAAAAAAAATGTATAAATTGCCCAAGATTTTATCCGTAGCAAAAAATATAAAAAAAATTCCCATACTTATCTGTGGCTAGTATATCTTTTAATTTTTTTTTAAAAAATGTATAAATTGGCCACAGTTTTATCCGTGGCTAAAAATTAAAAAAAAATCCACTTGGCCAAGGATAAAACCGTGGCCAGTATATCTTTTAAATTGTTTATTTGAAAAAAATGTATAAATTGGCCACGGTTTTATTCGTGGCTAAAATTCAAAAAAAAAAAATTCCATCTTGGCCTCGGATAAAACCGTGGCCAGTATATCTTTTAATTTTTTTAAAAAAAAATGGATAAATTGGCCACGGTTTTATCCGTGGCTAAAATTCAAAAAAAAATTCCATCTTGGCCTCGGATAAAACCGTGGCCAATATATCTTTTAATTTTTTTAAAAAAATGTATAAAATGGCCACGGTTTTATCCGTGGCTAAAAATTAAAAAAAAATCCAAACCGTGACCAGTATATCTTTTAATTTTTTCAAAAAAAACAATGTATAATTTGGCCACGGTTTTATCCGTGGCTAAAAATTAAAAAAAAATCCAAACCGTGACCAGTATATCTTTTAATTTTTTCAAAAAAAACCAATGTATAAATTGGCCACGGTTTTATCCGTGGCTAAAAATTAAAACAAAAATCCAAACCGTGGCCAATATATCTTTTAATTTTTTCAAAAAACAAAATGTATAAATTGGCCACGGTTTTATCCGTGGCTAAAAATTAAAAAAAAATCCATCTTGGCCACGGATAAAACCGTGGCCAGTATATTTTTTCAATTTTTTTTAAAAAAATGTATAAATTGGCCACGATTTTATCCATGGCTAAAAATTAAAAAAAAAATCCGATCTTGGCCACGGATTAAATCGTGGCCAGTATATCTTTTAAATTTTTTTTAAAAATGTATAAATTGGCCACGGTTTTATCCGTGGCTAAAAAAGAAATTAAAACCGTGGCCAATATATATTTTAAACTTGTTTTGCCAATAGTATAAAATGGCCACGGTTTTATCCATGAGTAAAAATATAAAAAAAAAATCTCTATTTTTAGCCCCGAAAAAACCATGACCATTTAATACATTTAAAGAAAAATTAAAATACATCCTAGCCACGGTTTTATCCGTGGCTAAGTGAAAAAATTTTTTATCTCAGGTTCTTTGAACTACATTATGACTTGATCCCTTCATTGGGTACGTAGGCAGCTTAGATAACTTCTAAGTTCAGTCATGATCTTTGGATAAAATTATTTGTCCGTGCAGCTATTACTTCACCAAGCTTGAAGAAGAAGAATCCTCAAACATTTTCATAAGCATTCTTCCAAGTTCTACAAGTCTTTGATTGCGGTTAATAAGCCTCTGAGCCGACTGTATTTGAAGTTCTATAAATTTGCATGGTAGGCACACCAAGTCTTTGAGCCAACCGGAGCGCTAAATCTCCAAAGCACAGTCTCCTTGCAACTTCGTGGTAGAGAATTGGGACTTGCCTCATTACTGGATAATCTTCTTTGCGGTGGGGATTGTCTCTTCATTTCTTTTAAGTCCATAATTATTTCTTGAATCCAAAAAAAAAAAAAAAAAAAGTACTTCAAGTCTCGCCTCTCTCAACGCAAAATATTCGGCATGTTCTTCGCCGAACCTTGAAGTAGAGGGCATTTGTTGGCAATTAAATTTCGTCCAATCAAAAGTTGACAAGTGCAAATTAAAATATTAAATATTAATTAAATTTTCTATTTATATTTTGGAATTTCCTAAATTTAATTCCAATATTAAATAGTTAATTTTAATTAATATTTTAATATTTATTTTACCGGCGAATGAGAAGTTGCCATGTGTCAATATGAGGTGTTCCGACCAATTAAATCAAGTCTTGCAGTCCGAAAGTCCAAAACAAATCAAATGGTGACAAGTGGCGCATTTGGTCGCGTGGACCAATCAAATAATGACACGTGAATATATTTTTTCTCTTAAAAATAATTTATATTAAAGAGATAAATATCAAAGAAGTTGCTAGCAATCTAAAGACCTTGCATAAACACCTATAAATAGGGGGTCATTTGGAGCTCAAAAGGGACATCAAGAAGTCTTCCAGAGCAAGAGAAGCCCAGAAGATCCCGAAGTTCTCTCAAGGCAAGCTCAAGAAGATTCGCGAAGATCGAAGGCGAAATTCCCGGCGTTCTTTGCGAAAGTCATCAAATCAAGGCGTTCAATCCGTGATCAAGGTGTTAGCCCCGCGTTTTGGCGTTTCTCCAAACTCAAATCCACAGTGATTAAAGCAGGCGTTCAAGGCGTTCTTCGCAGAAATCATCCAAATAAGGCGTTTGATCTGCAGTCAAGGTGTCAAACCAGCAAATCGGCGTTTTTCTTCAAGTCAAAGTCAAGTCAACTCCACGGTGTTCACGGCGTACGTCACTGTGTTCATCGATGTTTTCGGCGTTTGATTCGTGATCAAGCTACTCAGCCCACAAATCGTGTTATTGGCATATCAAATCAAATTCGGAGAAAAGAATCAGGGGATTAATCTTTTAGGGATTATTTTCCACTAAATCATATTCCTTTCAAATATTTGTCACATATATTTCTCAACTTGTAATTTGTATTTACAAAATACGAAATTTTGTGTGAACACTAACATTTCGGGACCGAGAAAGGTTAAAACTATTTCAAAATCATATTATTTTCATCATGATTATTATATATATATTTTTTTGCATTTTATGAGTTAAATATTACAGTTACAAGAAAATACGTGTTTCCATTTTAGTGATATATATATATATATATGTATGTGTGTGTGTGTGTGAATGACTCCGGACTTCGGAGACAATATATGCTAACGTCATTTAACTTATCATAAATTATCAAAAAATTGAATTTATTAGGAAGCTCAAGCATATATTGATTAGTTTTCAAGTTATATTACTCCAATCGGACGGTTACATCTAAGCTAATTGACGAAACATATCGATTCGGGAAAAGTCAACTCCTAATTTTTACTTGTGGCTAGGGAAAAATCCGTGGCCAAAAATTAATTTATGTTTTTTTAAATAAAAGTGCACCTAGGCATAGTTTTATCCGTGGCTAAGTGGAAAAAAAATTTTTAAAAAGGATTGGTTAGCCACAGATTTTTTCATGGCTAACTCACAAATTTATTTATTTTTTGTAATTTTAAATTCCTGGCCTATATTGCTCGATCCGACATTTCGCGACTGAGAAAGGTTCGAATTATTTCAAAATCATAATATTTTCATCGTAATTATTATATTGTTGCATTTTATGAGATAAATATTACAGTTTGTTACAAGAAAATACATTTTTCCATTTCAGTGGTATATATATATATATATGTGTGTGTGTGAATGACTTCGGAGTTCGGAGACAATATATGCTAACGTAATTTAACTTGTCACAAATTATCAAAATATTGAATTTATTAGGTAGTTCAAGAATATATTGATTAGTTTTCAAGTTATATCACTCCAATCGGGCGGTTACATGTAAGCTAATTGATGAAACATATAGATTTAGAAAAAGTCAACTCCTAATTTTGACTTGTGGCCACGGAAAATTTTGTGGCCAGAAATTAATTTAATTTTTTTTTCAATAAAAGTGCACCTAGCCACGGTTTTTATCCGTGGCTAAGTGAAAAAAAAAATTAAAAAGGGATTGGTTAGCCACGGATTTTTCAGTGGCTAACTTATAAATTTGTTTTTTTTTAATTTTAAATTCCTGACATATATTGCTCGATCCGACATTACGGGATCTAGAAAGGTTTGAACTATTTCAAAATCATATTATTTTCATCATGATTATTATATTTTTGCATTTTATGAGTTAAATATTACAGTTTGTTACAAGAAAATATGTTTTTCCATTTCAGTGATATATATAAATATATATGTGAATGACTTCGGAGTTCGGAAACAATATATGCTAATGTCATTCAACTTGTCACAAATTATCAAAAAATTGAATTTATTAGGTAGTTCATGCATATATTGATTATTTTTCAAGTTATATCACTCCAATCGGACGGTTACATCTAAGCTAATTGACGAAACATATCGATTCGGGAAAAGTCAACTCCTAATTTTGACTTGTGGCCACAGATCATAAATTAATTTTTTTTTTAAATAACAATGCACCTAACCACGGTTTTATCCGTGGTTAAGTGATTTTTTTTTTTAAATCGGATTGCTTAGCCACGGATTTATCCGTGGCTAAATAACAAAATTATTTTTTTTGAAAATTCGTTGGTTAGCCATGGATAAGGCCAAAAAATCCGTGGCTAAATGGTTATATACAACACTTAGCACTTTTTCAGATCGGTTAAAATATAGCCGCGGATTTATCCGTGGCCAAAAATAAAATGTTAAAAGAAATTTAAAATATAGCCACGAATAAATCCGTGGCTAAAATAAATAATTTTAAAAGAATAAAATTAGCGACGGATTCCGTCCCTAAATCTTCTAAACTTTTTGATAATTAATTTATTTTTAATACACCCAAAACCTGTAATTTTTTTTTTCAAAAATCAAAATAGCAACAAATTATACCAACAAACTATTCCAACAAACTAATAATCCATGTGGCACGGTTCTATCATATATATAATTAATAACTAATATTATTCTACTAGTTTAATACAACTTTTCATACAAAATAATTCACAGAGCAATACATATATAACAGTATCTAAAAGTCAAATGTAGGAACATCGTTGCTATCCTCCTCCTCCTCCTCCTCCTCATCATTATCATCGTCATTGTCGTCATTGTTGCCTTCATTTTCATTCCGAGCAATAGGAGTAGATGAAGTAGAGCCCTTCTTATGGCGAAGAGCTAATCGACGCGTGAGTTTTTTGAGATTGGCTGCCATTAGGGACACAATCTTCTGAAAGCCGGAGATCTCTAGACTATGCTTTTCTTCCATCCCGGTCATCTTTTGAGTGTGTTTCTCCTTTAGTTCGTTTATCTTTTGTGTGAGCGCCTTTGTCTTGGGGTCCTCCCTGTGCATTCTCGATGGCTTGGGAACAAGATTCGTCATAATTAGGTCTAAAGCTCTCCCGCAAAAAAAAAATAAAATACATAATTGTTGTAAAAGCGTACTTAAGAATATTATGTGAAGATAAATAAATATAGAAAACTACCAAAGTAGTCTTTGCCCGCTCATCCATATAAGTCTCGATTCCATCCTCGTCTCTCGAATAATGGAGAGCCTCAAATGTTTCATCAACAGAAGGCCGATGTTCATATTTTTTCGTCTGCAATAAAAATGGAGTAAAAACTTTTTAAAATATAGAATTAAAGACAGTAATGAGATAGCACCGTAAAAATCAACACTACTTCAATTAATTAAATAAAATACAAGAAGAAGGTAATTACTTACCAAATGATCTTGCCACCTGAGATGAGATCTGTATCCTCCCTTATGGCCAGGAAATCCCTTTCCATCACAAGTCGCTGCTCAGTTTGCCCTGTTCTACTGACTTATCCTCTGGAACTTTGGGGTATCCCATATGACCCATAAAACATCCCTTGATTCCTCACTTATCCAATTAAGCCTGTGGTTATCCTTCCAAGCTTTAGCCAGTCCAGGAAATCCCTTTCCGTCACAAGTCGATGCTCAGTTCGCCCTGTTCTACTGACTTATCCTCTGGAACTTTGGGGTGTCCCATATGACCCGTAAAACATCCCACGATTCCTCACCTATCCAATTAAGCTTGCAGTTATCCTTCCAAGCTTTAGCCAGTCTATTTTTCAAGATTTCTAAACCTTTATGTTCGAATTCTTCCAAATTCGGCTCGAATGATCAGGGAGCCAAAAGAATTTTTTCTAACAAAAAATCAAGAAAAAAAAGTCATATATGAACAAGTTGTTGTATTAATCAAATCTCAATTAAGCTAAGTAAATACATACCTTAAACTAGACAAACCACATCTCACGAGTTTCTATCGGGATCTTCTTCCAAGTAGGCCATGGTCTTGAAACCATTCTAAATTATACAATCAATCTCATCAACACATTTTTCCTTGACGTCAAACCTATTGTACAAGTGGAAAACTAATCAATATACATTACAATACACATAAAAGATATAGAATATATATCTATTTATTGTTAGGATAGCAAAGTTATATAAATCAATTCACTTACTCTTTTCCTCGTGGCACTATTAGAATCTGATGTCCACCGGTATCACTGTTTTGAGACATATCGGTGGATCGACTTTCATTCATCGGAGTTGATGGGGCGGACCCCAATGCAGGGGATGGAGAATCTGATCTCGAGTTACCTAAATTTATGTTCAGATTTGTCGGTGGAGGCATATGCCGATTAGACCCTGAGTATGATACTTTCTCTTTACCTTTTTTTGATCTCCCGGCCATCTGTTTCAGCATTCTCAACAAATATTCGAGAAAACTAATAAAATGTTAACAATGCACAACAATTGATCACACATGAACTATTAATAAATACAAAATTCAAAAATTCACAAGCATCAACTACGTATAAACAATTCACAAGAATTCATGACAATAAATCGCAAACATCGACTACATCAACAATTAAAATATGAATCCTATTCATTATCTTCATTCTCATCAACTTCATCTTCATTATCATCGTCATATTCGATCGCATCATCACCTTCGTCGTCGTCCTCATCAAGCTTATCATCAAATTCATCCTCTTCATCATTGTCACATTCTTTCGCATCATCTCGTATCTCATCGTCTTCAGGTTCATTATGAAATGCATTATTGTCAAAATTCACCTCTTCCGCACGACCATCAGTATATACCAAAAGACCCGTAGGTTCATTATCGAATACAGAATTCGCAACGGGTGAAGATTCTTGCAACATATCATCAGTAATAATTTGTTGATTAGCTACTCTACTTCATGGTCGGGTTTTAATTACAAAACGCCAATTCAATTTATCTCTCCTTGTGCCCGGATACGGTACGTAATATACCTGAGATGCATGTTGTGCAATAATGAACGGATCATCTTTTGGATATCTCTCATTAAATTTGATCTCTAGCTACAACGCCATATTGCGGGTGTATCTTCATACCCCTCTTAGAAACGGAATCAAACCAATGACATTTGAACAAGACAACCTTCTTTTCAAGTACACCGGGATATTCTAATTGAACACTTATTTAAGTATGCCATAAAAATCTATGGACCTATCACCTCGAGCACAAACACCAGCATTATAAGTGTTCATACGCTGTGTGTTCTCGTCTACATTAAAGGCATATCCATTCACAATGTATCTTTGCCATGTCTTTACCTTAAGATTTGGTTCCCAAGCTAAATCATGTACATTTTGATTAGCGATATTATTTTTGGGATCATGAACCTACACATTTAATTACACTGTTATAATATATATAACAAATGTTTATATATGCATTTTTATTTTAATTAATAAAGTACTTACATATTGATCAAACCACTCTACAAAATTCTCCTCGACAGACTCCTCAACTTCTTGGTCGATTAAATTTGGCCAATGGTACCGAACTGACAACCTATACATTCTATATATTGAAATAAACATTTTAGGAGTTAGAATTTATTAAAATTATTAACAAATTAATATTAGTCATAAAATACTTACTCGATGATAGGCACGACCTCATCGCAATTAATATGAACGTGTAATGCTGACTTTTTCAACTCATCATCACTCAAAAATCGCTCGTCACATTTACCACCGGGCTTACCAGCTTGATTGCAGACAGATAATGTGCAAGGTATTTTCTTCTGCACTTCCATCATTCTCATTCCAAAATAAAGGTAGGCAAATCTTTAAAAACATATTTACCTCTCGAATGGATACATCCACCTATATTGAACAGGTCCACACATAGTCGCTTCAAAAGGCAAGTGTATCGGCAAATGTTCCGCGGAGTCAAAAAATGCTGAAAGAAAAATGCGTTCTAATTTGCACAAAATCGAAGGAATATTCCTATCCAATTGCAACAAACTTTCCTCACGAAGCTCTGTGCAACATAAATCTCTAAAGAACTGACTATTTCAGTTAAAGGTTTTCAAACATTTTGTGGTAGTGCGCTAAATGCTATTGGGAGTAAACGTTGCATGAATACATGACAATCATGACTCTTCATACCGTACAACCTGAGTCGCAATTGATCAACACAAGCACCCAAGTTCGATGCATAACCATAAGCATCTTCAAAGCTTGAACAAATGTGCATAAATCGCATTTTTGTTCAATCGTCAAAGTGTAACTGGCTTTTGGTTTTAGCACCTTATCGTTGGCCATCATTTGTAAATGCAACTCAGGCCGCTTGCAATACTCAACTAAATCTAATATTGCCTTCTGATTATCTTTTGTCTTGTCTTTGATATCCATGACAGTGTTGAGTATGTTGTCGAAAAAGATTTTTTCGATGTACATTACATCCAAATTATGGGGGACCATATTATTTTTTTAATACAGCAACTCCCAAAAAAATGCTTTGTTTGGTCCAATTATGATGTACGCCATATCCTTGCAATTTTGGATGCTTGATTGGCATATCGATAACTTTTGGCATTCCATGCACGTCTTCCCACGTCTGATCGCCTGTCATTACTAACGGAGGGCTTGATCGTTAACGGCGTCCTTTGAAAAATGAATCTTTGTTTTGTCTAAATGGATATTCTCTGCCAAAACTGACGATGACAATCAAACTAAGAAATCTTCCCACCATTTTTCAGTATGAATGCCTTTGTTAGTCCTATACATATAGGACAAGCCAATCGGCCCGATGTCATCCATCCCGACAACATCCCATACACGGAAAAAGTCATTGATTGTCCACATTAAGGCGGCTCGTAAATGAAAATTCTACCTTTTGGAAATATCATACGTTTCAACTCCTTCTAACCACAAAATTTTCAACTTGTCAATTAGAGGCTGCAAGTACACATCAATCCTTTTTTTTGGGTTACGTGGCCCCGGAATCAAGCATGTCAAAAACATGTACGGTGTCGTCATACACTATTCTGGCAGCAAGTTGTATGGAGCAACAATCACGGGCCAATACTAGTATTGCTTCGACAAAGTATGGTTAAATGGATTAAATCCAATGGCATATAATCGAAGCCTAATATTTTGTGGCTCAGCAGCAAATTCAGAATACTTTTCATTGAAAAGTTTCCATGCCAGACCATCAGATGGATGACAAAGAAAACTGGGTTCTCCTCTCTGCTCGTGATGCCACCTCATTTGATCAGCTGATTTTGAAGAAGCATACAACCTTTTCAATCTTGGAATTAGAGGCATGTAGTGCATCCTTCTGTAAGGAACACGATTCCTACTACCTCTCTTAGATGGTTTAAATATTGGATGCCTACAAAACTTACATTCCTTTAAACATGAGTCGTCACTCTAATACTATAGTTGTTAGGAACATGGTTATCCGACGGATTTGACGACTTCACAAGTTCTGCCATTCGATCAAAACAACCCTAGGATAAATTGTAGTCAGATTTTATTGACATCATTTGAAGAGTCATTGATAACTCCATCTGAGTGTCACAACCTGGCCACAATGGTCGATGCGCAGCCTCTAATATGTCATAAAACTGTTGAACTTGCATATTAGAATATTGTTCATTGTTATGCTCAGTCTCGGTATCATGGCTCACTTCGACATTCGAATCAGGATGATAATGCATACCATGGTGAAATGAATTCACACCAATAGCATCATATACCAAATTATCTTAATTATTGAGTTCATACGAAAAATTAGCCTAATTCGAAGAACTAGCACCACCGAACTCCACGTTTTGAGTTTCTAGAGCTAACTCACAATGTGAAGTCCAATACCAATAATCCGGTTGAAATCCAAATTTCATCAAATCACAACACACATCACTAATATCCTTATATTTTCTATTAGTACACTTTGAACACGGACACCTACTAAGGCCTTTATAAGCTATATACTACGGTTGTGTAGTTGCGAATTGAATAAATTGATTAAGACCATTCATAAATTATTTGGTGTAATTTTTTAAATCAACAGTTAACCTATCATACATCCAACCTTGAATTTCCCGTATATCCATATTCTGTAAACATAAAACGAAGGTAAGTTAACATCACTCCTAGACTTCATATTTAGGTAGAACAAATTTGCTATTAATATTTGTTCAACATGCTTCATTAATGACACATCCATAAAGACTTAAAACAAAGCAAATACTTTCATACATTGTTCAACGTGCTTCCTATCAAACATATTTCAACCAATATTTACCCCTTCCCAACAACAAAATTCACCCCAACATAATTTGTTTATAATAATCTCTAATCCAAGCAAACTTATTCATAACAATCCATAATCCAAACAAACATTGGCATAACAATTCACGATCCAAACCAATTTGTTCACAAAAATCCATAATCCAAACATGTTCATAACAATGTCTAATCCAAACAAACTTGTTCATATATAACAATTCATAATCTAAACCTGTTCATTAAAAAATTCAACTCAACAAAAATCATAAAAATTCATAATCCAAACAAACTTTTGCATAACAATTCACAATCCAAAAAAATTTGTTCACAACAATCCATAATCGAAACATGTTTATAACAATGGCTTATCCAAACAAACTTGTTCATATATAACAATTCATAATCTAAACTTGTTCATTAAAAAATTCAACTCAACAAAAATCATAACAATTCGTACCTTATTCAAACTTCACATCCATAAATTATGTATATGATATCAACCTACAAATATTCTCAATACACCAAAACAACAAACAAAATTTAAATCTTATCTCAACAAATAAAATAAAAATAAAAAACTAAAAATAACAACAATGTGTGTGTGTGTCTTTGGAAGGGGTGGGAGGGGCTTTGGGGGTAGGTGGGGGGGGGAGGGGAGGCGGCGGCGACGGGGGAGGGGGGAAGAGCCGCGACCGGGAGGGGAAGGGGAGGAAGAGGCACGACGGTGGGAGGGGAGGAGAGACATCGACCGGGGGGGGGGGGCAGGGAGGAGAGACGCCTGCAGGGGGGAGGGTTGTGGGACAGTGGCGATCGGGGGGGAGAGATTTGGTTACCTTTTGCGAGGAGAAGAAAAATAGATCTAAAAAAATGACGTTAGCATATATTGTCTCCGAACTCCGAAGTCATTCACACACACACACACACACACACACACACACACACATATATATATATATTAGTGAAATGGAAAAATGTATTTTCTTGTAACAAACTGTAATATTTAACTCATAAAATGCAAAAATATAATAATCATGATGATCGAACCTTTCTTGGTCCCGAAATGTCGGACCGAGCAATATAGGCCAGGAATTTAAAATTTAAAAAAAAAAATTGCAAGTTAGCTACAGAAAAATCCATGGCTAACCAATCCCTTTTTAAATTTTTTTTTTCACTTAACCATGGATAAAACCGTGGATAGGTGCACTTTTATTTTAAAAAAATATAAATTAATTTCTGGCTACGGACTTTTCCGTGGCCACAAGTCAAAACTAGGAGTTGACTTTTTTCGAACCGATATGTTTCGTCAATTAGCTTAGATGTAACTGTCTGATTGGAGTGATATAACTTGAAAACTAATCAATATATGCTTGAACTACCTAATAAATTCAATTTTTTGATAATTTGTGACAAGTTAAATGACGTTAGCATATATTATCTCCAAACTCCAAAGTCATTCACATACACACACACACGGATATATATATATATATCACTGAAATGGAAAAACGTATATTCTTGTAACAAACTGTAATATTTAACTCATAAAATGCAAAAATATAATAATCATGATGAAAATAATATGATTTGAAAATAGTTCGAACCTTTCTCAGTCCCGAAATGTCAGATCGAGTAATATAGCCCAGGAATTTAAAATTAAAAAAATAAATAAATTTGTAAGTTAGCTATGGAAAAATCTGTGGCTAACCAATCCCTTTTAAATTTTGTTTTTTAGTTAGCCATGGATAAAACCGTGGCTAGGTGCACTTTTATTTTAAAAAAATATAAATTAATTTTTGGCTACGGACTTTTTCGTGGCCACAAGTCAAAATTAGGAGTTGACTTTTTCCGAACCGATATGTTTCATCAATTAGCTTAGATGTAACTGTCTGATTGGAGTGATATAACTTGAAAACTAATCAATATATGCTTGAACTACCTAATAAATTCAATTTTTTGATAATTTGTGACAAATTAAATGACGTTAGCATATATTGTCTCCAAACTCCAAAGTCATTCACACACACACACACACACAGATATATATATATATATATATATATCACTGAAATGGAAAAACGTATCTTCTTGTAACAAACTGTAAAATTTAACTCATAAAATGCAAAAATATAATAATCATGATGAAAATAATATGATTTGAAAATAGTTCGAACCTTTCTCAGTCCCGAAATGTCAGATCGAGTAATATAGGCCAGGAATTTAAAATTAAAAAAATAAATAAATTTGTAAGTTAGCTATGGAAAAATCTGTGGCTAACCAATCCCTTTTAATTTTTTTTTTTCAGTTAGCCATGGATAAAACCGTGGCTAGGTGCACTTTTATTTTAAAAAAATATAAATTAATTTTTGGCTACGGACTTTTCCGTGGCCACAAGTCAAAATTAGGAGTTGACTTTTTCCGAACCGATATGTTTCGTCAATTAGCTTAGATGTAACTGTCTGATTGGAGTGATATAACTTGAAAACTAATCAATATATGCTTGAACTACCTAATAAATTCAATTTTTTGATAATTTGTGACAAATTAAATGACGTTAGCATATATTGTCTCCAAACTCCAAAGTCATTCACACACACACACACACAGATATATATATATATATATCACTGAAATGGAAAAACGTATCTTCTTGTAACAAACTGTAATATTTAACTCAAAAAATGCAAAAATATAATAATCATGATGAAAATAATATGATTTGAAAATAGTTTGAACCTTTCTCAGTCCCGAAATGTCGGATCGAGCAATATAGGCCAGGAATTTAAAATTAAAAAAATAAATAAATTTGTAAGTTAGCTATGGAAAAATCTATGGCTAACCAATCGCTTTTAATTTTTTTTTTTCAGTTAGCCATGGATAAAACCGTGGCTAGGTGCACTTTTATTTAAAAAGAAAAAATTAATTTCTGGCTACGGATTTTTCTGTGGCCACAAGTCAAAATTAGGAGTTGACTTTTCCGAATCGATATGTTTCGTCAATTAGCTTAGATGTAACCGTCTGATTGGAGTAATGTAACTTGAAAACTAATCAATATATGCTTGAACTTGCTAATAAATTCAATTGTTTGATAATTTGTGACAAATTAAATGACGTTAGCATATATTGTCTCCGAACTACGAAGTCATTCACACACATATATATATATATATATATATCACTGAAATGAAAAAACGTATTTTCTTGTGACAAACTATAATATTTAACTCATAAAATGCAAAAATATAATAATAATGATGAAAATAATATTATTTTGAAACAGTTCGAACCTTTCTCGGTCTTGAAATGTCGGATCAAGCAATATAGGCCCAGAATTTAAAATAAAAAAATAAATAAATTGGTTAGTTAGCCACGGAAAAATCCGTGGCTAACCTATCCCTTTTAATTTTTTTTTCACTTAGCCACGGATAAAACCGTGGCTAGGATGTATTTAAAATTTTTTTTGAATGTATTAAATGGCCACAGTTTTATCCGTGGCTAAAAATAGCGATTTTTTTTTATATTTTTAGCCACGGATAAAAACCGTGGCCATTTTATACTTTTGAAAAAACAATTTAAATATATATTCATCACGATTTTATCCATGGCAAAGTTTTGATTTTTTTTTTTAATTTTTGGTCATGGATAAAACCATGGCCAATTTATACATTTTTTTTCCAAAAAAAAATAAAAGATATATTGGCCACGGTTTTATCCGTGGCCAATATGGGGATTTTTTTTTTGATTTTTAGCCACGGATAAAACCGTGCCCAATTTATACATTTTTTTTAAAAAAAAAATTGAAAAACATACTGGCCACGGATAAAAACTGTGGCCAAGATCGATTTTTTTTAAATTTTTAGCCACGGATAAAACCGTAGCTAATATATACATTTTTAAAAAAAAATTAAAAAGATATATTGGCCACGGTTTTATGCGTGGCTAAGATGGAATTTTTTTTTTTTTATTTTTAGCCACGGATAAAACCGTGGCCAATTTATACATTGTTTTAAAAAAAAAATTAAAAGATATACTGGCCACGGTATTTTTTTTGTTTTTGGAATTTTAGCCACAGATAAAACCATGGCCAATTTATACCTTTTTTTTAAAAAAAAATTAAAAGATATACTGGCCATGGTTTTATCCGTGGCCAAGATGATTTTTTTTTATTTTTTATTTTTAGTCATGGATAAAATCGTGGCCAATTTATAAATTTTAAAAAAAATTAAAAGATATATTGGCCACGGTTTTATCCGTGGCCAAGATGAGAATTTTTTTTTAATTTTTGGCCACAGTTTTATCTGTGGCCAAGATGGAATTTTTTTTAAAATTTTTAGCCACGGATAAAACTGTGGCTAATTTGTACGATTTTTTTTAAAAAATTATAAATCTGTGGCTAAAAATATTAATATTTTTTTTACAAAAAAATTAATAGCCACGGTTTTTTTCATATTTAGCTGGGTTTGGGTTGAACCCAAATGGGTCCAAAATAAAAAAAATATGTATTTATTATACTTAAAAGATTGTATTTATCATTATTCACCCCATTAAAGATAGTTATTATTATTATTATTATTATTATTATTATTATTATTATTAGGGATAATTACGGTGGGGAACTTGAGGTTTGCCTAAATTACGAATTAAACCCTCGTTTTTGAAAAATTACCTAACAAACCCTGAGATTAGAAAATGTGTTACAATGTTAATCTTCTATCTACAAACGTTATGGTTTATAACGGAAACTATCAAATTTTTGTTTTGTTCTTCCTATTTTACCCATTTGGTCAAAGTTTGAACATATTTGAGTAATTTTTTAGGACTAAAATGCCATTTGGGTCAAATCTAATTTTGCTATAACCCTTATTACTATCAAATATTTCTACATGTATCAGACTCAAAGGGCATTTTAGTCCTAAAAAATTACTCAAATATGTTCAAACTTTGACCAAATGGGTAAAATAGGAAGAACAAAATAAAAATTTGACAGTTTTCGTTACAAACCATAACGTTTGTAGATAGAAGGTTGACATTGTAACACATTTTCTAATCCCAGGGTTTGTTAGGTAATTTTACATAAATGAGGGTTTAATTCGTAATTTAGGCAAACCTCAAGGTACCCCACAGTAATTATCCCTTATTATTATTATTATTATTATTATTATTATGAAAAATGTCCCAATTTATGTTAGTGGATTAACCCTATTAAAGTGTTATTGTTCTTTTTTTTTCTCTCTTTCCTTGCCAATGAATTGAGAAGTTAATGTCTTTACCCCAAAAAAAAAAAAAAAAGCTAGTGCGTGAATGTAATTAATTATGATGTGAAGATAAGTTCATACATTATGTTCAATTTTCATTTATTTATTTTTTTATACTGAATTCTTTATTTTTGTGAGAGAACCTCGGATCAAGAGCTGGCTCAAATTACATGTTCTGATTTAGTAATTTATTTTTCCTCTTGATTTTCTATTGTGCGAGGTTCTAGGATCAAGAGGTGGCTCGAGTTACCTGTTATTATTTTATTTTCTTGACTAATTACACTTAATTTATTTCAGTCAACGTCTTATATATTTTCTAGGGCGAATTACACTGACCATTCATGATGTTTGATTAATTTATGAAAAATCCTTTATTTTTTTAAAAATTACCAAACCCCCCCCCCCCTTAAGGTTATTCTAATATTACAGACTTATTTCAATTTTCGAAAATACCCCTTCCCCCTTTGTTTGAATGATTTACACTGACCACCCTGAGGTTAGACTAATTTATGAGAAACCCCCTATAGTTTCAAAACTTACCAAAAATCCCTTGAGGTTATACTAATATTACAACTAGCACCTACTTAGGCTGACTTATCAATAATATTAATTCTTTTTTTGCCCTCTGTAATATTGTTATCATAAAATTTTCATGTAATAGATTTGAAAAAAAAATATGATTATTTATTCAAATAAATATTCTGAATTTAATGCATTAAAAGTATCTACCAACACATCAAGTATAACATATTATCGCTAATACGGAGTAAATTTTAAGAGAAATGAGTTAGAGTCCTCAAGCTAAATAAAGTTTTCAAGTGCATTATTTAATGTCAATTTTTTTATTTCAATCAATGTCTATATTTCTCATTTCACATTATGGATATATACGACGTATATAATTATATATATTTTTCTCAAATATAAATTTAGCACATATTAAATAGGAAAAATTACACTGACTACCCTTGAGGTTAAGCTAATTTAGTATAAATCCAATACCCTAAATTCAGAATATTTATTTGAATGAATAATCACATTTTTTTCAAATATACTATATGAAAACTTTATGATAACAATTTTATAGAGGAAAAAAAAAAAGAATTAATATTGTTGATAAGTCAATCTAAGTAGGTGCTAGTTGTAATATTGGTATAACCTCAAGGGTTTTTTGATAATTTTTAAAACTATAAGGAATTTCTCGTAAATTAATCTAACCTCAAGGATAGTCAATGTAAATCACCCTATTTTCTAATAGGAACAATGTCTGAATTGCTACTCGTCCCTTTCAACATTAGCTAATTATTAATTTTTGGGCTAATGTTACTTCGCACTCGAATTATTTTTGTTGTTATTTGCCTTAAATTCTTTGAGAGGCATGTTAAGCCGTCAATTTGTAAAAACAAAATTTACTTCCTATATTGCTCCCATGGTCGACGTACTTGGAAAAATATGAAAGTCCAGGCACAAAAAGTTCTCTGAATTCTAAAATGACATAATTAATATTTATTTTGGTTAATTGCATATCCATTAATTTTTACTTTCATAAATTCATCTTTGAATAAAGAACGTTAAATTTTGCAATTTATTTGTGGTTTTTTTTCAAAAAGAAATTAGTATATATTGATCAATAATTAATTAAAATAATTTAATAAACAAATTTGCTTTTCAACATAATTACTTTATTAAATATACAATTTTGTTTATGTCATTTTACAGCAACCAGAGTTTAAATTTGTTACTTTACAACATCAAGTGAAAAAATACTTCAAAAAAAAAAAAATCAAGTGAAAAATAAAATTTTAGAATGTCAATAATCGATATTCCTCATTAAGCATTGCTTTTTATTTATTTTTATTTTTATTTTTATTTTTATTTTTTTTTTTTAAATATTCTGCTAAGAAGGGCAAAATTGAAAATAAATTTTATTTTCTGAAAATTAATGGGGCAAATCCCCAATTTTAAGAAGTTTTAGGGTCAAAGTGGCATTAATCCTCATTCTTTCTATACAATGCCTACGGTAAAGTTTGGATGTAAAATTTCCGGTGCCCAACGGTAAAATTTCCACGACCGACCTATCAATACATCTACTACCCTCGAAAGATTGGAAACTATAATTGGTCCCCCAAAAATTTTCAATATTACAACCACATTCTCTAAGAAATTTGAAAATTACCAAAACCCCCCTCATCAGCCGGTTCCCAGTCATTTTTGGATGACGTCAACCAAAATATGAATGAAAATCCAAATTTACCCTTATATGAGTATCTGCACAAATTTCTTTCTTTTGGATGCCCTTTGTAATTAAATTATATATAGGATGTTTTTTGTAATATTGATTTTAATGAGGGGGGGGGGGGGGTAATTGTAATTTTTGGTTCAAATCTTCCGAACTTAGAAAGACTAGTCATTGGCATTTAAAAATAGCCGTTGCTCTTTCTTCATTTTGACCGTTGCTCACTTCTCTCTCTATATATATGTGTTGTTAGATTGTATTTTTTCACAACACCTTTCCTACATATGTGACATGGCTTCTTCTAGTGGTTCCTCTAGTGTTTTGGGTTTAAAGTATAGGAAAGAAAATTGCAAGCAATCAAATTGTGGTTGAAAAACAACTATCAAGATTGTGGAGACGCCGAGAAATACCAACAAATTATTTTATTAGTGCCCAATACACGGATTCTCATATTGGTGCCTTTCTTACTCAATCGAAGAAAAAAATGAAGACATGCAAGGTCGAAATAAGCAATTTGAACAAGAAGCAACAAGGTCAATGCCCACAAACGTAGCACCAACAAGCTCAATTCCAACGAACCTTACACGTGGTGAAATTGAGCATGGCGGTGTTGTTTTTAAACTTATAGTTTTGAATCTTATTTTACTTATCGTATATTTACTAGCACAAATTTCATCTACTTTAGGAAAGTGAGATATCAAATTAAGCCCCCGACTGACGAGGGGGGTTATGGTAATTTTCAAATTTCTTAGGAAATGTGGTTGTAATATTAAAAATTTTTGGCGGACTAATTATAGTTTTCAATTTTTCGAGAAGTAGTAGATATAATTATTCCTTAATATTTTTTAGGTTTTTTAATTTAATTTTAATAATTAATAAAGAAGGGGTAAAATTGATACTTTTTGAAAAAATGATCGAAACCGATGAGGAGGTTTTTGATAATTTTTAAATTTTTTAGAAAATGTGATTGTAATATTAAAATTTTTTGGAGAATCAATTGTAGTTTCAATATTTGGAGGGGGAGGAGGTGTAATTGTCCCTTTTCACGATAAAGTAGTACTTCACTGTAAGTTTTTCAGCATTCTCACAGTTGCGATAAAAAATTTCTTCGTTATTTATCCGCCGGAGAAAACAACAATGTCGGAGATTTTGGAAACCGGGGGCGGAGAAGTCTCCTATCATAGACGACGAAGAGGGCGGCGTATTATTCTACTCTAGTTTGCCATCGTCTTCTCCAGGTTTTTTTTTTTGTCATTTTGGTTTTAAATTTTGTGGTGGTACATTGTGTAGGGTTTTCTTGCTGATTAAATGTGTGTGTGTGAGTAGGTTTGGGTATGGAAATATAAAGAAGCCCAGGCAGCGGCTCCCTGAGTACAAGTATAGGACCGCCATTTTATACTTAGTGGAGGCACACGCCACGACGATCATCGTTGGAGAGACGGGCAGTGGGAAAACCACTCAAATTCCTCAGGTTTCGTTTTCTAATTCTTGAAATTAATGGATTCTTGAACGTTCCCTTTTCTTGAATATGAAATTAATGGATTCTTGAACTTTTCCTTTTCTTGAATATGAAATTACTGGATTCTTGAAGTATTCTTTTTCGTGTTACTGATTATTGAATAGTCCCTGTTGTGCGCTAATATTTGGTTTGACGTTGTTCTTGGCTATTAATCAGTTCTTAAAGGAAGCTGGATGGGCAGAGGGTGGAAGGATGATAGCATGCATGCAGCCTAGGCGCTTGGCTGTGCCGGTATGATTCTGGAATCTGCTTTGTACATGCACACGAAATATTTATTTTAAATGGCTTAGTTTTGTGTTTTCTTTTCTCATTACTGTATTAGAGGTTTGTAAAGTTAGATGGACTTCCATTTTCCCTTTTTTCTTTAACTTTTTTTTTTTAAATGTTTATATTGGGGTAGGTGATATAATGTGGTTCTTGATATGCTTTCGGGTTGCAATTAGATGTTCATAATGCATATGTTTTCTTTGCTTCAATCTATAGATTATGATCAGGAATGAGATCTGGTGCCTTATTATTTGTTCTTGTTCAAGAATCATATAGCAAATAGGAAGCTAATGTATTTGGATAATATCTCCATTGAGTATGCTGCATGGCTGCAGTTTAGCTGACGTTGCTTATGCATCATCTACTGTTTTATAGGCCATGTGGACGTTAACGCGGTCTATGCTTATTACATAGACCCCATGAAACCTCAAGGTTTTCTGGCCTTTCAGAGTGTTGCTTCAAGAGTTCCTGAAGAGATGGGCGTCAAACTAGGCGAAGAAGTAGGTTATACAATCCGATTGAAGATAGAGCCAGTACTGTGAATTTAAGCTTTCCCTCATCTTACTTTGCCAATGTATATCATGTTCTACTTTAGGACGCCATTTTTCTTTTATACTAGTTGCAGATAGTGGTGTTATTATGAAATGAGGTGTCTCAGGCTTCGTCATCATATTTCCAGCCGAGAACAACTTATTGCTATGCATATTACTATTTTGATGAGCACTAATGCTTATAAAACCTTTTCTGGTGTCAGGAACTAACAAGGATAAAGTTTCTCACTGATGGAGTGTTGCTGAGGGAAATGATGGATGATCCTCTGTTCAGCACGTATAGGTACGTTTATACTATTCAAAGATTCCACTTGTCTTTTGGAAACTAAGAACTTCCTGTATAAATGCCATGTTCTTCGGAGCCAAAGAACACTGCCACTTCCCAATGCAATCAATCAGTATTGTCGCGATGGCTATAGTATAATTATTAGGAAGCCATAAGTAGATAGATGAATTGGCATGCATGGGCAGAAGGTGACTGCGCCAGCGATACCCTTTCTTCTCTTAATTTCCTACTTTAAAAGGTACCCTTTCTTCTCTTAATTTCCTACTTTAAAAGGTCATGTTTTTAGCTGCTACCCTTTTTGACTTTTTACTATTTTCTTTTTGTTTGTTTTCAAATCTAAATTTAAATAACTTGTGCCTGGCGATACAGTGTAATCATGGTAGATGAAGCTCATAAACTGTCTCTTTCAACGGACATCTTGTTAGGTCTCCTTAAGAGGGAACCATCCCGCATCTGTGAGGCTGTATTGGTGTTTGTTTCTATTTCTATAAGATAGATATATTGCTCCTTTCCTAGAACTAATTGTTGGTGATACTGTCATATCATCGCATCAGCTACAATTGAAGCAAAGTCAATGGCTTCTTTTTTCAATGCCAGGTTTCCATTTGTCATCTGGATAATATCATTGGCATTTAATGATGTTCTTCTTAATTTGCCTATATCTTTGAAAATAAATCTCTCTCATTAGTAGTCTATCATTCTGTGCATGCTATAAAGATATAGAAACTTGTTGGATTTGAATTTTAGCTCAATATTTGACATATTACCAAAGTTTTCTAGTAATTTGATATTAACTTTAAAGTAATATCAAATTACTTTAAATTTGTGAGCCCCATTAATATCTGTAGCGCAACAGGTTTTATCTAAGATCTTTGCTTCCTTCCTCAATTTGATTAAAGCTGTTTATTCTAATTTAATGGATGTTGCAGCTCCTGTGTTTCTCAGTCCACACCATACATATTTTCATGTACTATATAAGGAGGTTTGATGAAAGGTTATATTGAATGGTTATCCTCCACATCATCTGCTCATTCTTGTATTTTCACTATTCTATGATTTTTAATTTGTTGTTTCTGCTATATTTCTGATATTTATATCATCTTTTCTTGGGGTTCTTATGCTTTCTGCATTTGACCAAAATTAGCCAAAGGCGTCAAGTGCGAGAAGAAGAAGAGCTTGGACCCAGAAAAGAGCCTGGTATTTTGTCTGTTGAGGTATGTAATAACTGTGATCTAATTTATCATCATATAAGAGCACCGCCTTCGTATATGTATCTTGTGAAGCTTTGTGGAAGTTATTTTATCATCATGTGTATCTCAAAACGTTATTTTGGATATGTATGGTAGAGGATTCAATGTGCAAATTTTTTACATTGAGGAGCCTGTTCCTGATTTTGTCCGAGCTGCAGTTTCAACTGTAGTTTCTATTCATGAAGAGGTGAGCCAAAGTCTATTACTAGATATCTTTTTTGTCCATTGGAGGAACGTAGAGGTGCGTGAACCATAAGTGAATTTGCTTAGCATGGAAAAAGATGTTGTTGAATTAGAATTGCGTTATCATGTTTACTGTCTTTTCCCTTTCTATATTTAGTGAGAGTCGTAGTACACAACCGTTATCCAGCGTTCAACCATAGAACTTTGGAACAATTTATGTGGGTTTTCCAACCTCCTGATTTTTCTTGATTAATTTTTTCCCTGAAATTTTCTACTGTGGAGTCATTTAGGCAAACTTTTTTCTACATTTTCTTCAGTGATACAACAACAACTGCTTCATTGTTTGATATATCCTTTGTCTAATTGAGCCCAACTCTTGCAAAAATGTGCAGTCACATGATGTTGTGATATTTGTTATGCTAAATGCACTTGCTTTTTACAAAATGCAATGAGCTTCCTGGTATGGTGATTTACTCAACTTTATTACTTAACCTTGAATGACATCTTGATCTTGCATCTTTCTAGGAGCCAATGGGAGATATTCTTGTGTTTCTTATTGGTCAAGGTGATATTAACGCTGCAATTCAGTTGCTTACAGAAGATTCTGATAGGACAAAGCAAGTTAGTTTAGAAAGCCTGAATGGCTCAAAGAAATTCACTTTCTATGCATTCAATTGAGGCTATAATTATATTCTGTGCAGTATTTTTCTTTTAAAACATGTTAAACTAAATGAATGCTTTTATGGCATCTGCTGCTGTGGGAGATCATCGTGGTTTTATCCAATCATTCTTTCACTTGTATACAGTGCTTGCCTCTTGGAGTGGATAACTTTTTCTTACTCAAGTATATTTGAAGATAGCTTACACTTGGAAGTATACCATCACCAATTAGTTCTCATCATATCTGGTGCATGATATTCATCAAACATTGGTGACATTGGCCAGATTCATTAGTTAACTTGGAATTTGGTCGATTCTTGTTGTTGCACTTTCTTCATTGTTCTTTATTTTCCCCCTGTTGTTAAACTGCAGGATTGATTGTCCTGCCTCTGTTCTCTGGACTACCTTGTGCTGATCAGGTTATTGATTTTCACAATCCAAAAAAGAAAGACAAAATTCTTAGTATTCTTATATATACTTCATTCTTGAAGCTGGACATTTCTTCTTTCTTCTATTTGTTTTTAGGATCTTGCGTTTTCTACAACTCTCGCGGGAAGAGGAAGGTGATGATATCAACAAATATTGCAGAGACATCTTTGACATTGGAGGTAAAAGCTTCACCTTATGGGGGCGATTATAGGGGGGTCTCATGGGCATTAAATTGATATTTGAGATCACTGTTTCTTACATTTTTTGATTCCCATCTCAGGGTGTTGTCTATGTTTTTGATTGTGGGTTCTCAAAGCAACGGTTCTATAATTTGGTATGTTCCAGTTCTCTTCTAGATTTCACATCTTGTCTCTCATATTCTTCCTTTGGGCAACTTAAATGAAACTTGGCCTGATTGTGTTTCTATTGCTCAATTTTCCTAGCAATTATATGTTTGCCATTTAAAGTTAGCCCCACATGTTTACAGTATTGTTTACAGAAGTGTTTGATAGGCTGACCTGATGCTGAAAAATGAAGAAGTAGAGTAAGTTGAAATGAACATCAAATGGGAAAACCAGCATCGATCTTGGTTTTTTGTGTAAGGGTTATAAAATAGAGACTCAGAGAGGGCGAAAAAAAAAAAGAGAAATTACCATAAAGAAAGTAGAGGAATGAGTATGTTGCATGCACATCTAGGTTGAAGTTACTAATTGGATTGGTCATGTTTGATTGATTACTGTTGTGCTGCTTTTGGCCGATTTTTTTTTTTCAATGGATTTTCGTAAACTTGATCATGACACACATTAACTTGAATAAAAGCTTGTGAAATTGTGATGTCAAAGTTAAGTCCATATATTGACTTTGCAACAGGTGACTGATATTGAAAATTTGATCGTGGCACCAATATCTAAGGCGTCTACTCTATAAAGGGCTGGTAGGGCTGGAAGAGTTCATCCAGGAAAGTGTTACAGGTACTGAACTAACTCAAACATATGCTTAATTTCTATCTCTGTTCTCACACATGAAAATTTTGTCGTAATCATTTGTTACTCTGACATGTCGGATAACATTATGTATGTAGGAAGTGTTTGATAAACATGTTCATGAACCTTCTATTAATAGCACTTAACTGTAGCAAAAGAAACATTACAATTGCCGATGGGAATGGTAACCCATTTCCCATTGCTATGGCTGAGGCCTGAAATCCATTTTCATTTTGCTAGAGTTCTGGAGAAAAAACCTTTTTTATGTCATCAAAACTGCATATAGTGTGTAAACTACATCAATGATGAATGGTTGGGCTTGATAATTGCACCAAGAAAGAATTAATATCAAAAGAGTGAAACAATTGAGAGATAGCTGAAGATAAACTGGAAGAAGATCAAGAATTTCATGGCATGAGGCCCATCACCCGAAGTATGCTTAACTTTCTGAATCTGTTGCTGTTAAATTAATTGACGGTCAAGTATGCTTAATTTTGTAGATCTGCAGCTGTTTCAAGAGGTCCTATTGATTATGACCTACCAGTACAATTAACTAATCGTGGGTGGAGTGAGATGCATTTCCAAGTCACCCTAATTTTAGGCCAGCTTACTAGCTCATCATTCTGTTTCTGATTGGTAATGAGAATCTACTCGCGATCGCTTTTAAACCACATTAGCTTTCGATGAACCCACATTGGTCATTCCTTCAGATTTTATCATGGTCATTCCTTCAGACGTTATCATGTGTCTGTATGCTGCAATTAAGCGCATCACGTTCCTTCTCCAAAGGAAGCTTTCAGAAATTCCTTTGCCTTCTATATGCTATGCTTGAATTGTGGATTTTTGGTGACGGAAAGTACAAGGAAAATGAAAATAATCAAAAAGAGAAGCATTGATCTCTATAATTTGAAGCATGGAAAATTTTTTCCTTCACATTGTCCTTTCTGAAACCCATGGACCAACTCAACTTTAAGTTTGCATTTAACTTGACTCTGACTACCACCTGCGAGTGCTAACACCTTTCTTACTACTATATCTTCTTTGAAGGATCAGCTGTTAAGCAATTTTTTGATTGCCGTCAACTGAAGATAGATTTTAAAATAAATCTACAAGATGCAGATTTAGTAGTGGAAAGTTTGTACAAAAATGCATTCCAACCAAATAGACCCTTTATTTTCCTACTTTGTTGCACAACCAAAATCCAAAAATAAAAAAGTTACTAAAGAGTCAATGCATGATAACTTGGGTTTTGTTTTCCCTTAACCAAAGTCCAGGCTCTATGCAGAGGAATATTATTTTATAAATGAGATGCCCGAACATAGTATTCCAGAGATGCAGAGGTCAAACCTTGTTTCTTGTGTGATACAGGTAAGTGTTTATTGTTCAATTACTAGATGGTATAATATTTTTCTGAATTGTGGAGGTGATGGGGACTTGTATTGCTTTTGATAGTTAAAAGCCCTTGGAACAGACAATATCTTGGGGTTCGATTGGCCAGCATCGTCCTCCCCTAAAGCACTGATCAGAGCACTTGAAGTATTATATTCTCTTGGAGTTCTTGATGATGATGCAAAACTTACATCTCCTGTTGGATTCCAGGTTCAGAGATCCCATCGGTATGTCTCTGCTACCCAATCTCTTGATTTATAATTAATAGTTATTTTAATTTTCAAGCTGTGCAACTTGTAATAATAATTGTTATTCTAAGCAATTATACTCTCCTGTAGGATCCAATGATCTCCAAAATTATTTTGGCTTCAAATGATTATGGCTGTTCAAAGGAAGCAATCACTATTGCTGCTGTGCTTGTCTGTACAGGTTTATTATCTCTTTTTTGCAACTTTTCTCCACGACATGCAATTCTGCAACTAATTCTTCACAAAAATTAGCATTGGATTAGTTAGACGAATGACAGTCTCATAATAATCCTCGTTCTTATATATATGAATTATGGTCTGGTAATAATAATCTTTTTTAGATGTCTGAAGTAAAACCACTTTTTGTTGTTCGTGTTCTTCATTTTCGTATTACTGTTTTCTTCTTCTCTGTGCAGCCGATCTGGTTTTCTGTTAGGGGAGCCCAGAAGGAATTGGATGAAGCCAAGTTTTAGATTTGCTGCTGCTGAGGTGTTTTATTTTCTATATCCATCTGATATATGCCTGCATAATGTGAAAGTAGTCGTATGAGACTAGTTTGATTTCTAGTAATTAGTAATTTGAACCCAAACGTCAGATGGATACCGGGTGTATTTTGTAAATATATGTCAGGGATTGCATTTATTCTTTGCATTAATAGCTAGACAGAAAATACTTCTTCAGTTTTGCAATCAACGGTTCACTACGGTTTATATTAATAACCATTTGCCAGATAAGTTTGTGAATGGCAGAATATTTTTTCTCTTATTTATCTCATTCTGTGCTCAGAAAGTCTGGCAATTTACAAATGCAAAAAATAACATTTTCACTGTGTTTGCAGGGGTATCATGTTACTTTCTTAAACGTGAACAAAGGATTTACAGAGTCAAGTAAATCTTAAAACTGTTGCCACAAGAACCATGTAAAAACTACCATGCCATGATGAGTTTCCTAATTCAACTGAAATAATGAATTTTCAAGTTTTTAATGTGCCTGCTTTTAGATATTTATTTGGTTTTTGTGCAGAGAAAAGTAGATCAAATCCGACAACAGCTAAGAAGAATTGCACAGCGATTAGGCATAGCCCTAAAATCTTGTGAAGGTGATATGCAGATGAGTAGGGGATTGAATGCTTTCCTACTAAATCCAGCAGGGTCACCTTAAATTTTTTCTTTTAGCAATAATCACTGCGCATTCCCATAACTATATAAAATTGCACAAATAACCCATCTTGCTTTTCAAATTGACACATACTGCCCCTGCAATTTATTTTAATCTTACAGTTATCTCCTCCTGTTAATTTTTACGTATTTAATGATGTTTTATTAACCATTCCAAATTGTTCCTGCATGTTTGGATTATCGTATGCAAGTGTATTAATAAAATTTTGATGATAGAAAAGGGAATGTTGTTAATTTATAGGAAGTTTGTGTACTTCCACATAGTTATAGGGGGAGGAGGTCAGTGTGATTGACCCCATTTTCTCATTCTGCAGGCAGTGAGGAAGGCAGTTACTGTTGGATTTTTTGCTAATGCTTTTCATTTAGAAGTAAGTATGATTTCTACACGCAAGGGGGTCTTGATATTGAAAACCAGACTGGTATAATTGAAGATCATTTTGGTTGGTTTGTTTGTTTAATCACTATCTGTTGCTCACCTTTATCAACAGGCATTCAGTCGTAACGGGTGTTACAAGACTATAAGAAGTTCACAAGAAGTTTATATTCACCCTTCTTCTGTGTTATTCAGGTTACTTCAGATCTCTGACAGCATGCTTATTATTAATTGTCTTCACCAATTATTCAGAACAATTAGATAAAAAGTATTTTTCTACTGTTTGGAGTAGTTTCTGCCAAATATATATGACAAAAATTGTTGATAGACCAGCAAATTTAACTTCTTGAATAAAAGAAGAAATAGCACATGCATCACTTAAAGTTTATGTATTTGCATAGTCACGGATTTATGAGATATTCTCTTACTTATTTACAACAGATCATATTGTATCCTGCTCCAGGTACGATTCCTGGGTAAAAAGAAGATGGATCCTATCGATAAAAGCAATAAGAATTTCCCAATCCTATAATGCTAAATAAAAAATAAGGATGAATGCACTAGATTTTAATTATGATTCATGATTTTGTTTACGGTACTTCAGTTCAGTTTTTCTAGTCTTATCTTTGAAGAATTTCTTCAAGCATCCATCATTGTCCAGTATTCAAAACTTAAAAAGCAGTAATTTGCGTTGGAAAGATTTGGAAGTTGTAGAACCATGCTGTGTGTGTGTGTAAGAGAGAGAGAGAGAGAGAGAGAGAGATTCTACTCCTTTTCAGTCTAAGACCAATTATGTAACCAGGACATCTTTGGATCCTTATGAAGGCTGTGAAGGCTTATGTCTGGCTTTATGTGAAAGAAAACTATAAGTACATTTTAGTCTTTCTTGATAAAAAAATATCTATGAAGCCTGTTTTTATTTTTCTATTAAATCCGTCAAAAAACTAAAGGCAAACTAAATGTTTTACTACTTTTTTATTTAATTAACCATTAAAAAAATTAGAAGCCCTGACAACAATTTTTATTCTCAAATGCTTGTAAACTTTAAACACTGGGTAATTTGTGATTTTTTTTCAAAATTAAACACTTAAAAAAAAGGGCAGATTACATCTACATTTTTTAGGTGTGGTGTAATTTCAAATTAGTATATCTTCTGTTTTAAAAATTATAAATTACCTCTTATATT
>CM047870.1:17693114-17717186 GCA_026212405.1 Petrea volubilis
GATTTAGCCTCTATTACTCATTTCATATTAGATGTTGGATTAAGAGTAAAAAATATTTTATTTTAAGCTGATAATTTTGCCATTATAAGAAGTCAACTCCAACGGATATTTTGGGTCTAAAAATTGTTAGGGTGCATTGATTCCAAAACTAAAGGTTTTCTATGGTGCAATTTGCTATTTCTTTTTCTAAGAGTGCAAAGTGGCTATTTAAGGTGTTTTCTAGGGTATAAAGTATAAAACCCGCCTTCAAAAAAATAAAGCTATCTTAACATTCACTGAAATAATAAAAATATTAAGCTACTATAATAAAATATATTTTTTCACATGTTAAGAAAACATAAATTCTCAACACTAATTGAGGAGAATTAGATCAATTACATATTGAAATTTAGGTTAACAAGAATTTTTGAAATGCTTACGTAAGTGAAATATAATTAACATTTTCCTTGCCAAGTATTATTTTTTGCATGGCAATAGTTAGTTGGGATGGAATTTACGCTATAGCTTGGATCACCCTCTGAAAAAATAAAGAGATTGTTAGATCGAAGTGATTATGTCAAATTATATTATAAAATATAGTAGAAATAGTAAATATAAGAATGAAACACTAAGTTCTTAGTAATTGATCCATATGTATTTTTTTGCATATGGATTTACATCCAAGATTTTTATGAGTCTTCACAATATCTTCAGATAAAGTTAAGTTTTTCCATATTTCATTCTATTCTCATTTCTCAACCTCATTTTCCATTTCAACAAAATACAACTAAAACTAACCAAGACCTCTTTCATTGAGAAAAAGACCTTGGAAGGTCATCACAGACCATTCCCCGTGCTCAAAAAGTATAAACTCCTCATTTTGCACATTCAAACTCTTTATCTAATTTCACTCATAAAACGAAATATGGAGTTGAATGCAGGAATGTTTTTCTGTAACTCAATGGCTTATTCTGGTTGGGAAGTGAATAGCACCTATAACTCATTTGAAATTCTCTTCAATTCATGCATCTCTAAGTATGTAGGGCCATTAAGAAGTGAACCTCAAAGGAACAATATCTTTTTATTTTTTCTATACCTAATAAAGAAAAATGATTTTTTTTTATGATATATTCATTCGAAAATGTTAAAGCTATTAACCTTCTCACTCATGGAGAACTATTTAAGCACTTAAAAATGTGCTTAATTCTCTCACACTTTAACTTATCTATATAGTCCTACCTCTTTGTTGTACTTAGATTGGAGTATTTTTTTTATATAATTAAGATTCTTTTGTCGATATACCTGAACTGTTGTACCATAAAAGGTATATATGTGATAGTGAATACTTAATTAGAAATGAAAGTTAATCATTTGTTAAATTTTTTATTAAGAAAATTTACTGCTGAATTGCATTACCTGCTAATGAGTTTGACGCAGACGATTGCCGACACAATTGCATTTTTAAGAGGGCTTTGGAGTTTGGATTGATTTTTTATGAATTGATATTACTGCAACAAACAAAAAAGAACCTATTGCCCTTCATAAATATAAATAATGAGAAATATGAATATATTAAATAAAAAAAAAGAATGTTATGGAAAAAAATTATCTATTATATATAAATATAGTTATTTTGTAAGTCTATATGTAACTTTACATGAAATTAAGAGGCAATTATTTTCTAAACCTGAAAACTTATAATTTGATTTTGATTTTGTTCTTTTTAAATACTTTTAATAGCATAGATATATCAATTAATGATAACATTAAGAAAATGTCATTAAAAATATACATAAATCTTTTTCGTACATAGCTTCCCTTCAACTATTATAGTTAATTAAAATGAATACCTCCAACAACCAACATCATTTATTGTTTTTAAGAAAGGAGACTTCGACAATAATACATCAGTGAGAAATGATAAAAAAAAAAAAAAAATTAATGAAACTTTATCCAATATTTAGTTGGTGAATAATTTTCTCGATTTGCAGATTTCCGGTGTATTTGTGCCTTCAAATGCCAATTTTCATAATGTGGATATGCACAACCAACCATAGACTCCATCGTCACTACCCAACTTATAATATTTTCTAACTCACTGGTTAATTAAGTAAAATAATTATCTATACTATTTATTATTGTAAAGAACTCCTAGCTATGGCCCACGAAAAGTGATACACAATGGCAGATAACAAGACCTATTCCATTTTTCTTTTGTTCATAAGTATATGGCGATAATACGAAATCAATCATATATTTAAAGCGCATGGTCAAATCATTTATTTAAGTAAATAGCTTCAATGTCCTTTTATTTAGAGAGCCCGTCCCTGATTACTTTTTTTTTTCCTTATAGTTTCTTTTCCTTTCTTTCTTTTTCTTTTTTTTTTTTGGTCATTTTAAGAATTGGCTATTGTGCACTGCATATGTTTATCTGTTTAGTAAGTGGAAAGTAATGTGAATATTACTAATAACTCTAATTTATTTAATGAAAAGTGAATAAAAATAATGAGAATTCTAATTCAAATAAAATTGATGATATGTAAATTATTAATTTACACAATAATATCGAACTTTAATTCAAATAAAATTGATTGATAAATAATTAAGTTCCATAATTACCCTAAGAATAAGCACTGCTGATAGGATATTTTAGACGAATCAAAAATTTCAAAAATCTTTCACATTTTTATAATAGTGTGTGTGTGTGTGTGTAGATTTAGATATAGATAGATATAGAAAAGTAATTTTTCAATTTTTTTTAATAATTTTTATAATTTTATTATGATTTTTAATTACATATTTGTTTTCATTGTCATATTATTGACAATATGGAATAATAAAAATAGAAAGGTTATATTAATTTGATCATATTTAATAGGGAAATATTTTAAATTTTTAAATATATTCACTCATTGGCTATATTGTCAGTTAATAATGAAAGATACAACTATTTTGAGTACTTATATGCTATTTTTGTCTAACTAATATTACAAACCAAACGAAAGGGAAATAAAGTTGGCGTAAAATTGTTACATCAGACCACATAAAACACAAGTTTCTGATTGGTTCATATCACGTAGACTAATATAATTAAGGAACATACAAATATGGTGTAATACAATAATTGTTACATAGTAAAACAATTGAAAATAAGATAAATCCGTAGCCAATAAATAATTTTATTTTATTTTTTAAAAAAAATTGGTCTTGGCCACGGATTTATCCATGGCCGGGGGAGGAAATTTAATATTTTTTAAATCGGAGGGCTAATCTATGACTAAGCCAATTTTTTAATTTTAAATGGCTCATTTAAATCGCCTGATCTGACATTATGGGGCACAAAAAGGTTTGAGCCATTTCAAAATCATATTATTTTCATTGTGATTATTATATTTTCCTATCTTATGCGTTAAAAATTACTGTTTGCTTAGCCAGAATATGTTTTCCTCTTTCAGTGATTAGTTTTGAAGATGTATTACTCCAATCGTACGGTTCTGTCTAACCTAATTAACGAAAACGCACGATTCCTAAAAAGTCAACTTAAAATTTTGACCATATCCGTGGTTAATAATTAACTTTAATTTTTTGAAAAAAAAAAATAGCTGTGTTGGCCATGGATTTATCTGTGGCAAATAAATTATTTTATTTTTTAAAAAAAAATTGGTCTTGACCACGGATAATAAATAAATTTAATTTTTTAAAATTGGTTGTGGTCAATAAATAAATTTATTTTTTTTAAAAATTGCTCTTGGCCACGGATTTATCTGTGGCCAATAACTAAATTTATTTTTTTTTTTAAATTGGTCTTGGACACGGATTTATCCGTGGCTAAGAGTAAAAAATTCGTAGCTAAGTATAAACAACACTTAGCCATTTTCAGATCTGTCTTCTCTCTTCCGACACCAAAGATAACCCCAACCCCTTCCCCCCCCTCCCCCAACACTGCCACCACCCCTTTGGCCGTCGACGGCCGCCGCCACCCCCCCTTTCCCCTGCAGTCGCGGGCCCCACTTCACCATAGGTACGTGACCTCCCCACCCCCCCTCCTCGATCGTGTGGCCACCCCCCTTCCCTGCAGGCCCACCCCCATCCCTAGCAGCCCCCACCCCCCAGCAGCCCCTCCACCCATCCCAAAGACACGTCACACACGCACGTTATTGTTATTTTTAGCTTTTAATTTATATTTTATTCTTTGAGTTGTAATTTTAATTTTGTTTGTTGTTTTGGTGTATTTGGCATTATTTGTAAGTTGATGTCATATATGTAATTTGTGGAGGTGAAGTTTAAACAAGGTATAAATTATTATAATTTTTGCTGAGGTTAAATTTAGTTCGAACAAGTTTAAATTATGAATTGTTATATATAAACTAGTTCATTTGGATTAGCCATTGTTTATGAACATGTTTGGATTATGAATTGTTATGAATAAGTTTGGATTATGGATTGTTTTGAGCACGTTTGATTGGATTATGGATTGTTATGAGCATGTTTGTTTGGATTATGGATTATTATGAATAATTTATGTTAGGGTTTATTTTGTTGTTGTTGTTGTAGGGTTAAAATTGGGTGAAATATATTTGATAGGAAGAATGTCGAACAATGTTTGAAATAATTTAATGAGAGATAAGTGTTTATATATTGTGCCATTAATGAAGCATGTTGAACAAATATTAAATGACAAACTTAATTTATCTAGATGTGAAGTCTATCAGTGATGTTAACTTACCTTCATTTTATGTTTACAGAATATGGATATACGAAAAATTCGAGGTTGGACGTATAATAGGTTAACTGTTAATCGGAAAACTTTCACCAAAAAATTTATGAATGATCTTAATCAGTTTATTCAATTTGCAACTACACAACCGTAGTATATAGCTGATAAAGGCCTCATTAGGTGTCCGTGTTCAAAGTGTAGTGCATTGCGATTTGATAAAATTTGGGTTTTAACCTGAGTATTGGTATTGGACTTTACATGGCGAGTTAGCTCCAGAAACTCAAAACTTGGAGTTCAGTGGTGTTGGTTCTTCAAATCAGGTTAATTTTTTGTATAGACTCAATAATTATGAGAATTTGGTGTATGATGCTATGGGTATGAATGCATCACACCATGGTATGCATTATCGTCTTGATTTGAATGTCGAAAAGGGTCACAATATCGAGTTTGAACGAAACAATGATCAATATCCTAATATGCAAGCTCAACAGTTTTGTGACATATTAGAGACTGCGTATTGATCATTGTGGCCGAACTCGTGAAGTCATCAAATTCATTGGATAATCATGTTCCTAACAACTATTATAAAGCAAAAAAAATAGTTAAGAAGTTAGGTTTAACATCAGTGAAGATTAACTGTTGCATCGAGTGGTATATATTGTATTACAGTGAAGATTCATATTTAGAGGAATGTAAGTTTTGTAGTTATCCAAGATTTAAACCATCTAAAAGTATTAGATGGAATCGTGTTCCTTATAGAAAGATGCACTACATGCCTCTTATTTCAAGATTGAAAAGGTTGTATGTTTCTTCAAAATCAGCTAATCAAATGAGGTGGTATCATGAGCACAGATGAGAGCCCGGTGTTCTTTGTCATTCATTTGATGGTCTGGCATGGAAACTTTTCAATGAAAAGCATTCTGAATTTGCTGCTGAGCCACAAAAAATTAGGTTTGGATTATGTGCCGATGGATTCAATCCATTTAATCATACTTCGTCGAAGCAATACTCTTGTTGGCCCGTGATTATTACTCCATACAACCTGCGGCCAAAATTGTGTATGATTATACCGTATATTTTTTTGACTTTCTTGATTCTGGGGCCACGTAACCCAAAAGAAAGGATTGATGTGCACTTACAGCCTCTAATTGACGAGTTGAAAATTCTGTAGTTAGAAGGAGTTGAAACGTATGACATTTTCAAAAGGCAGAATTTTCAGTTACGGGCCACCTTGATGTGGACTATCAATGACTTTTCCGCGTATGGGATGTTGTTAGAATGGATGACATCGTGTCGATTGGCTTGTCCTATATGTATGCGGCAAACAAAGGCATTCAAACTGAAAAATGATGGGAGGATTTCTTGATTCGATTGTCATCGTCAGTTTTTGCCTTAGAATCACCCATTTAGACAAAACAAAGATGCATTTTTCAAAGGACGCCATGAACGATCAAACCCTCCATCAGTAATGATAGGCGATTAGACGTGGGAAGAAGTGCTTGGAATGCTAAAAGTTACCGATATACCAGTCAAGCATCCAAAATTGCAAGGATATGACATACATCATAATTGGACCAGACAAAGCATTTTTTGGGAGTTGCCGTATTAGAAAGAAAATATGGTTCGCCATAATTTGGATGTCATGAATATTAAAGACAAGACAAAGGATAATGAGAAGGCAAGATTGAGTTTAATTGAGTATTGCAGGTGGCCTGATTAGGGTTTACAAATGATAGCCAGTGGTAAGGTGCTAAAACCACAAGTTAGTTATACTTTGACGACCAAACAAAAACGTGATTTATGCACATTTGTTCAAGCTTTGAAGATGCCTGATGGTTATGCATCGAATTTGTGAGGTTGTGTTGATCAATCGAGACTCAAGTTTACGCTATGAAGAGTCATGATTGTCATGTGTTCATGCAACGTTTACTCCCAATAGCATTTAACGCACTCTCACAAAATGTTTGGAAGCCTCTAACTGAAATAAGTTAGTTTTTCAGAGATTTGTGTTGCACAGAGCTTCGCGAGGAATGTTTGTCGCAATTGGATAGGAATATCCTTTCGATTTTATACAAATTGGAATGCATTTTTCCTCCAGCATTTTTTGATACCATGGAACACTTATCGATACACTTGCCTTTTGAAGTGGCGATGTGTGGACCTATTTAATGTAGGTGGATGTATCCATTCGAGAGGGTAAATATTTTCTTAAAGATTTGCCAACCTCTATTTTTCTTTTTTGAGATCCCAAATGAATTAGTAACTTTGTCTTACAAAATATGATTATAGGTTCCTACATGACTTGAAAGATATGGTGAAGAATCGAGCAAGGGTGAAGGGCTCAGTATGTGAGGCGTACTTAATCAAAAATCATCATACTTTACATCGTATTATATAGAAAGCCACATTCAGTCGAAGAGCACTACTAGAAAACAACGATTTAGCCACGGATTTTGGCCAAAATCCGTGGCCAAAAAACAAGGCTACGAATTTGGCCACGGAAAAAATCCGTGGCCAAATGTGGCGTGGCTAAATCTGGCCACGGATTATTCTCCTATTGGCCACGGCTAAATCTGTGGCCAACAATAAAAAAAATTAAATAAATTTAAAAATTTATTTAGCTTGGCGACGGATAAATTTTTATTTTTTTAAATAAATAAAAATACCGCCACGGATAAATCCGTAGCCAAAAATAAAAAAAATTAAAAATATTATAAATTTAGCCACAAAAAATTCCGACCAATAGAAAAAAAATTTAAAATTTTTATTTGCTTGGCCATGGATTTATCCGTTGCCATATTTTTTATTTTTTAAAATAAATTAAAATATGGCCATGGATTTAATAAAAAAAATTAAAAATACTATTAACTTGGACACGGATTTTTCCGTGGCCAGGTTTTGATTTTTTAAAAAATAAATAAAAACATCCATGGCCATATTTTTTATTTTTTAAATAATCAAAATGGCCAGGGAAAATCCCGTTGCTATATTTACATAATTTTTCAAAATTTAATTTGATATAATATACCCCAAAACCTGCATGTTTTTTCCAAAATTCAAAATACCAACAAACCTAAATACTATCAAACTGTGTATCAATGTAATACTAATCATCCATATAGCATATATATAATTAATAATTAATATTATATTATTAGTTTAATACATGAATTCATACAAAAACATTCATACAATAGTGCATATGTAAAAGTTTTTAAAGATCAAATGTCGGAACATCATTGTCTCTATCATCGTCGTCATCGTCGCCTTCATTTTCATCCCGAGCAACAGAAGCAGACGAACTAGAGCCCTTCTTACGCCGCGAAGCTAGTCGACGCGTGAGTGTCTTTAGGTTGGCCGCTATTAGGGACACAGTTTTCTGAAGGTCGGAGATCTCTCGACTATACTTTTCTTCTATCTCGGCGATCTTCTAACTGTGTTTCTCCTCTAAATCGTTCATCTTCTGTGTGAGCTCCTCTGTCTTGGGGTCAACCCAAGTATTTAAGTCGGTCCATGAGCCGGAAGACTCAACTGTCACGGTAGAGGGTCCACCGGCAACCCCATATCAACGACTCTTCTTTGGACCGCCAACTGTCTGCATCCAAATCTAAAACATATATATATTTTTAATAAAGTATATATATATATATATATTAATAACTATATATATCTAATAAATACACTTTTGAATGTTACCTCCAACTTGTCCGACTGCTGAATAGGTCCGCCCTGTGCATTTTCGGTGGCTCGAGAACAAGCTTCGTCATAATTTGCTCTGAAGCTCTCCTGCAAAAATAACATACATAATTGTTATAAAAGAATTTTTAAAAATAATAAGTGACGATATAAATTATAAAAAAACTACCATAGTAGTCCTTGCTCGGTCATCGACGTAATGCTCAGTTCCATCATCATCAACTGAATAATGGAGAACCGCAAATGTCTCGTCTACTGTAGGTCGATGTCCATATTTCTCCGTCTGCAAAAAGAATGAAGTAAAAATATAAGGATAGTAATGAGATTAAACTGTAAAAATCAACACTACATCAATTAATTAAATAAATTACAAGGAAAAGTAACAACTTACCAAATGATCTTGCCACCTTAGATGAGATCTGGCTTCTCCCTTATGGCTAGGGAATCCCCTTCCGTCACATGTCGATGCTCGGTTTGCCCTATTCTGCTCGCGTATCCTCTGAAACTCTGGGCTGGCCCATATGACCCGTAAAGCATCCCAAGATTCCTCACCTATCCAATTGGGTCTACGGTTGTTCCTACGAGCTTTAGCCAATCTATTTTTCAAAATTTTCGAACACTTATGCTCAAAGTTCTTCCAAACTCGGCTTGAATGATCAGGCCGCCAAAAGAATTTTCTCTAACAAAAAAATAAGTAAAAACAAATTATATACGAACAAATTGTAATAATAGTCAAATTTCATTTAAATTAAGTAAATAGACATACCTTAAACTGGGCAAACCACATCTCACGAACATCTAGGGGGATCTTTTTCCAAGTAGGCCACGGTCGCTTGAAACCATTCTCAAATATCCGCCCGATCTCCTCGACACATTTATCCTCGAAATCAAACCTATTGTACAAGTGAAAAAAACAATATTATACACTGCAATGCACATAAAATATATAGAATATATATCTATTTATTGATAAGAAGCAAACTTATATAAATCAATTAACTTACTCTCTTCCTCGTGGCATTATTAAAAGCTCATGGCCACCGGTATCACTGTTTTGAGACATATCGGTGGATCGACCTTCATTCATCGGCGTCGATGGGGCGGACCCTAAGGCAGGGGATGGAGGATCTGATCTCGAACTACCTAAACGGATGTTGAGATTGGTCGGTGGGGGCATATGCCGATTAGACCCTGAGTCCGATACTTTCTCCTTGCCTTTTTTCGATCTCCCGACCATCTGTTTCAAAATTCTCAATAAATAATCAACAAACTTAATAAATCATTAACAAACTACACAACAATAGATCACATATCAATTACGAATAAATACAAAATAATAATTCACAAGCATCAACTATATAATAACATTTCACATAAGAATTCATGACAATGAATCGAAACCATCAACTACATGAACCATTACAATAAAAATCCTATTCGTCATCTTCATTCTTTTCATCTTCATCTTCATCATCAGCGTCGTATTCAATCGCATCATCCCCTTTGTCATCATCATCATCAAGTTCCTCATCAAATTCATCCTCCTTGTCATCGTCATACTTGTTCGCTTCCTCTCGTATCCCATCATCTTCAAGTTCATTATGAAATGCATTACTATCAATAATCACCTCTTCTAGTGGACCATCAGCATCTACTAAAACACCCGTAGGTTCATTATCGAGCACAGAATTCACAACCGGTGAAGATTCTTACAACAAATCATCAGTAACAATTTGTTGATTGGCTACTCTACTTCGTGGTCCGGTTTTAATTACAAAAAGCCAATTCAATTTGTCCCTCCTTGTGCCGGGATACGGTACATAATATACTTGAGATGCGTGTTGCACTGTCATAATATTCATAACAAACCAGTATATATACATTTTTTATTTTAATATAAACAATACTTACATATTGTTTAAACCATTCTACAAAATTCGTCTCGACCGACTCTTCAACTTCTTGGCCAGTTAAATTTGGCCAATGGTATCGAACTGACAACCTATACATTCTATATATTGAAATAGATTTGTTAAGAGTCAGAATTATGCGAAAAATATTAACAAGTTAATCGGGGTGTTTTTAAATACTTACTCGATGATAGGTACGACCTCGTCGCAATTAATAAGAACGTGTAATGCGGATTTTCTCAACTCATCATCACTCAAAAATCGCTCGACGCATTTACCACCGGGCTTACCAGCTTGATTGTAGACTGACAATGTGTAGGGTATCTCTTCAGCACTTCCATCATTCTCAGTACGCCTAACTCTTGTAGTCCGCGACTGAATGTGGCTTTCAAAATAATACGATGTAAAGTATGATGATTCTTGATTTAAGTACGCCTCACATATTGAGCCCTCCACCCTTGCACGATTTTTCACCATACCTTTAAAATCATGTAGGAACCTGTAATCGTATTTTGTACAATTAAGTTACTAATTCATTTGGAATCTCAAAAAAGAAAATTTAAATTGAGGTTGGCAAATCTTTAAATAAAAAATATACCTCTCGAATGGATACATCCACCTATATTGAACAGATTCACACATTGCCGCTTCAAAAGACAAGTGTATCGCCAAGTGTTCCATGGAATCAAAAAATGCTGGAGGAAAAACGCATTCCAATTTGCATAAAATGGAAGGAATATTCATATCCAATTGCGACAAACTTTCCTCGCGAAGCTCTGTGCAACACAAATCTCTGAAGAACTGACTTATTTCAGTTAGGGGCTTCCAAATATTTTGTGGGAGGGCACTAAATGCAATTGGGAGTAAACGTTGCATGAACACATGACAATCATGACTCTTCATACCGTACAACTTGAGCCTCGAATGATCAACACACGCTCCCAAATTCGATGCATAACCATCAGGCATCTTCAAATCTTGAACAAATGTGCATAAATCGCGTTTTTGTTCTGTGGTCAAGGTGTAACTAGCTTTTGGTTTTAGCACCTTACCATTAACCATCATTTGTAAATGCAACTCAGGCCGCCTGCAATACTCAACTAAATCCAATCTTGCCTTCTCATTATCCTTTATCTTGTCTTTAATATCCATGACAGTGTTGAGTATGTTGTCGAAATTTTTTTTTTGATGTGCATGACATCTAAATTATGGCGAACCACATTGTCTTTCCAATACGGCAACTCCCAAAAAATGCTTTGTTTGGTCTAATGATGACGTACGCCATATCCTTGCAATTTTGGATGCTTGACTGGCATATCAGTAACTTTCGGCAATCCACGCACTTCTTCCCATGTCTGGTCGCCTGTCATTACTGTGGGAGGTTCTGATCGTTCACGGCGTCCTTTGAAAAATGCATCTTTGTTTTACCTAAATGGGTGATTGTCAGGCAAAAACTAACGATGACAATCGAACCAAGAAATCTTCCCACCATTTTTTAATCTGAATGCTTTGTTTGCACCTTACATATAGGACAAGCCAATCGACCCGATGTCATCCATCCGAACAACATCCCATAAGCAGGAAAGTCATTGATAGTCCACATCAATGCGGCCCGTAACTGAAAATTCTGCCTTTTGGAAATGTCATACGTTTCAACTCCTTCTAACCACAGTATTTTCAGCTTCTCAATTAGAGGTTGCAAGTACACATAAATCCTTTCTTTTGGATTACGTGGCCTCGAAATCGAGCATGTCAAAAACATATATGGTGTAGTCAAATACAATTCTGGCGGCAAGTTGTATGGAGTAACAATCACAGGCCAACACGAGTATTGCATCGACGAAGTATGATTAAATGGATTAAATCCATCGGCACATAATCCTAGCCTAATATTTCCCGATTCAGCAACAAATTCAGAATGCTTTTCATTGAAAAGCTTCCACGCCAGATCATCAGATGGATGACAAAAAACATTAGGGTCTCCTCCGTGCTCATGATTCCACCTCATTTGATCAGCTGATTTTGAAGAAGCATACAACCTTTTCAATCTTGGAATAAGAGGCATGTAGTGCATCCTTCTGTAAGGAACACGATTCCTACTACCACTTTTAGATGGTTTAAACCTTGGATGACTACAAAACTTACATTTCTCTAAATAGTTGTCTTCATTGTAATACAACGTATACCCCTCGATGCAACAATCAATCTTCATCGATATTAAACCTAACTTTTTAACTATTTTTTTTGCTTCGTAATAGTTGTTAGGAACATGATTATCCGACGGATTAGATGACTTCACAAGTTCTGTCATTCGATCAAAACAATCCTGAGATAAATTGTAGTCTGATTTTAATGACATCATTTGAACAGCCATTGATAACTCTGTCTGATTGTCACAACCTGGCCACAATGGTCGATTCGCAACCTCTAATATGTGATAAAACTGTTGGGCTTGCATATTAGGATATTGATCATTGTTTCGCGGCATCTCAGTGTCGGGACCACCTTTGACATTTAAATCAGGTCGATAATGCATACGATGGTGTGATGCATTCACACCCATTGCATCATATACCAAATTCTCGTAATTATTGAGTCCGTACGAAAAGTTAGCCTGATTCGAAGAACTAGCACCGCCGACATCCACGTGTTGATATTCTGGAGCTAACTCGCCATGTGAAGTCCAATACCAATACTCCGATTGAAACCCAAATTTTATCAAATCGCAACGCACATTACTAGTATCCTTATACTTTCTATTAGTACACTTTGAACATGGAGACCTAATGAGGCCTTTATCAGTTGTATACTGTGGTTATGAAGTTGCAAATTGAATAAACTGATTAAGGCCATTCATAAATTGTTTGGTGTAATTTTTTCGATCAACAGTTAACCTATTATACATCCAACATCGAATTTCACGTATATCCATATTCTGTAAATAAAGAACGAAGGTAAGTTAACATCATTGTTAGACTTCACATGTCAACAGATAGTATAAGGATAGTCAATTAATATTTGTTCAACATGCTTCACTAATATCACAATACATAAACACTTATCTCTCATTAATTTATTCCAAACATAAAATATTCATAACAATCCAAGAAAATATATTCATAACAAATCCATAATCCAATCAAACACGTTCAAAACAATCCTTAGCCCACATACGTTCAAAACAATCCATAACATATCCCAACATAACAACAACAATCAATTGAATAAACTTATTCATACCAATCCATAATCCAAACAAACATCGGCATAACAATTCATAATCCAAACAACTTTGTTCATAACAATACGTAATCCAAATATGTTTACAAATTTGTTCATAACAATTCATAAATCAAATCATAATAATTCACAAATCAAATCATAATAATTCATACCTTGCTTAAACTTCACCACCTAAAAATATGTTTATGATATCAACTTACAAATAATCCCACAACAACGAGTCAACAAACAAAATTTAAATTACAACACAACGAAAAAAACATAAATTACAAGACAAAAATAACAAATAACGTGCGTGTGAAACGTGTTTGGGAGGGGGGCTATTGGGGGTTGAGGGGTAGGGGGGCTGTTTGGGGAGGGAGGGGGGGCTGCTGGGGGTGGGGAGGCCGCTGGGGGCGGAGGGGGAGGGTGTTGGGGGTCGGGGGAGGGGCTGCCGAGGGTCGGGGGACTGGCGGCTGGGGGTGGGGGGCGGCCGGGGGGGGGGGGGAGGGGGGAGGAGGGGGAATCGCTCTCCGGCGGGGAGAGAGCACCGCGTTGGGTGGGCAGGGGGGGAGGGGGATCCGACGGCGAAGGGGGTGGGGATGTCGCCGTCGACGACCCGGGGGGGTGGGGGAGCAGGGGGCGGCGGCGCGCGGGTCAGTTAACCTGGGGGGGGGGGATCAGATCTGAAACAAGAACTGAAACAAGGAAAAAAAGGCTAAATGTTTGTTATATACTACCACTTAGCCATGGAAAATTTGAAGTTGGCCACGGATCAAGTAAAATTTAATAAAATTATTTTATTCCTGGTCACGGATAAATCCGTGACCATTTAAAATTTTAAAAAAAAATAATCAATGGCCACGGATTTATCCGAGGCCAATACGAATTTATTTAAAAAAAAATTATTTATTGGCCACGGATAAATCCGTGGCCACACTGCATTAAAAAAAATATACAAATAAATTTATTTCTTGGCCACGGATTAATCCGCGGCCAAGTCCATTTTTTTTTTAAAAAAAAATAATTTATTATTTGGCCACGGATTTATCCGTGGCCATGGGTCAAAACTTATAGTTGACTTTTTTGGAAGCGAGCGTTTTCGTTAATTAGGTTACACGGAACCGTACGATTGGAGCAATACAACTTCAACACTAATCAATCTGCTCTAACGTACATTTTTTTGATGATTTCTATATAAGTTAATTGACATTAGCGTACATTGACACCAGAGTACGAAGCCATTCGTATATAATACTGAAAAAGAAAAATGAGTTCTCGTCGATCAAACCTCAAGTTTCAACGCATAAGAAGGAAAAATATAAGAACCGTGACCAAAATTTGACGATTTTGAAATGGGTTAAACCTTGTAATGCCTCGTAATGTCGGGCCGCGCAATTTAAATGAGCCATTTAAAATTTTAAAAAAAATTAATCACTGGCCACGGATTTATCCATGGCCAATACGAATTTATTTTTTAAAAAAAATTATTTATTTATCCGTGGCCACAGTGCATTAAAAAAAATATATAAATAAATATATTTCTTGGCCACGGATTAATCCGTGGCCAAGTCCATTTTTTTTTTAAAAATTAATTTATTATTTGGCCACGGATTTTTCCGTGGCCATGGGTCAAAACTTATAATTGACTTTTTTTTCGAATCGGGCGTTTTCGTTAATTAGGTTAGATGGAACCGTACGATTGGAGAAATACAACTTCAACACTAATCAATTTGCTCTAACGTCCATTTTTTTGATGATTCCTGTATAAGTTAATTGACGTTTGCGTACTTTGACACTGGAGTACGAAGCCATTCGTATATAATACTGAAAGAGAAAAACGGGCTCTCGTTGATCAAACCTCAAGTTTCAACGCATAAGAAGGGAAAATATAAGAACCGTGACGAAAATTTGATGATTTTAAAATGCGTCAAACCTTCAAATGCCCCGTTATGTCGGGCCGCGCGATTTAAACGAGCCATTTAAAATTTTTAAAAAAAATTAATTACTGGCCACGGATAAATCCGTGGCCAGTACGAATCTATTTTTAAAAAAAAAATATTTATTGACCACGGATTGGCCACACTGCATTAAAAAATATATATAAATAAATTTATTTGTTGGCCACGGATTAATCCATCGCCAAGTCCATTTTTTTTAAAAAAAATTAATTTATTATTTGGCCACGGATTTATCCGTGGCCATGGGTCAAAACTTATAGTTGACTTTTTTTCGAATCGGGCGTTTTTGTTAATTAGGTTAGACGGAACCGTACGATTGGAGCAATACAACTTCAATACTAATTAATCTGCTCTAACGTCTATTTTTTTGGTGATTCCTATATAAGTTAATTGACGTTAGCGTATATTGATACAGGAGTATGAAGTCATTCGTATATAATACTGAAAGAGAAAAACGAGTTCTCGTTGATCAGACTGCAAGTTTCAACGCATAAGAAGGAAAAATATAAGAACCGTGACGAAAATTTGATGATTTTGAAATGGGTCAAAGCTTTTAATGCCCCGTAATATCGGTGGCCAATGCGCATTTATTTTTAAAAAAAATTTTATTTATTGGCCACAGATAAATCCGTGACCAAATCATTTTTTTTAAAAAAAAATTAGATTATTATTGGTCAAAAACATTTATGTTTTTTTATAAAAAAAATTAATATGGCCACGGATATATCCGTGGCCACGATGCAAAAAAAAAAGGCAAATAAATTTATTTTTTGGCCACGGATTTATCCGTGGCTAAGTCCCGCTTTTTTTTTAAAAAAAATTAAATTTATTACTTTGCAAAAACATTTATGTGTTTTTAAAAAAAAAATTAAATGGCCACGGAATTTTGTCTACTTAGCCGCGGAAAAATCCGTGGCCATATGTTTTTGTTTTTTTCTTTAATCCGTGGCCATTTCCGTAGCCACTGGCAACCGATTTTGTCTGTGGATAAAAATCCGTGGCTAAATTGTTGTTTTCTAGTAGTGGAGTACAAGAGTTAGGCGTAATGAGAGTGATGGAAGTGCTGAAGAGATACCCTTCACATTATCTGTCTGCAATGAAGCTGGTAAGCCTGGTGGTAAATGTGAGGAGTAATTTTTGAGTGATGTTGGGTTGAGAAAGTCCGCATTACATGTTCTTATTAATTGTGATGAGGTCGTGCCTATCATCGAGTAAGTATTTAAGGAATAATTTTAACTTGTTAATACTTTTATTAAATTCTAACTCACAAAATATCTATTTCAACATATAGAATGTATAGGTTGTCAGTTCGGTACCATTGGCCAAATTTAACCGACCAAGAAGTTGAGGAGTCGGTTGAGGCGAATTTTGTAGAATGGTTTGAATAATATGTAAGTACTGTTTTAATTAAAATAAAAAATGTATATATACTGGTTTGTTATAAATATTATGATAGTGTAATTATTTGTGTCGGTTCATGATCCCACAAATAACATCGCTAATCAAAATTTACGTGATTTAGCTTAGGGACCAAATCGTAAGGGTAAGACATGATAAATGTACACTTTGAATGGATATGCCTTTCAAATAGACGAGAACACACAACGTATGAACACTTACAATGCTGGTGTTTGTGTTCGGGGCAACGGGGCTACAGATTTCTATGGCATATTTAAACAAGTGATTCAGTTAGAATATCCCGGTGCACCTGAAAAAAAGGTTGCCTTATTCAACTGTTATTGGTTTGACTCCATTTCTAAGAGGGGTATGAAGATACACCCGCAATATGGCATTGTAGAGATCAAAGTTAATAAGAGATACCTAAAAGACGATCCGTTCATTATTGCACAATATGCACCTCAAGTATATTATGTACCATATCCAGGCACAAGGAAGGATAAATTGAATTGGCATTTTGTAATTAAAGCCACACCATGAAGTAGAGTGGCCAATCAACAAATTGTTACTGATGATTTGTTGTAAGAATCTTCACCCATTACAAATTATGTGCTCGATAATGAACTTACGGGTCTTTTGATAGACGTTGATGGTCCACTAGAAGAGGTGCTTTTTGACAATAATGCATTTCATAATGAACTTGAAGATGATGAGATACGAGAGGAAGTGAACGAGTATGATGATGATGAGGAGGATGAAATTGGTGAGGAACTCGATGATGACGATGATGAAGGGGATGATGCGATTGAATATGACGATGATGATGAAGATGAAGATGATGAGAATGAAGATGATGAATAGGATTTATATTTTAATGGTTGATGTAGTTGATGTTTCGATTCAGTGTCATGAATTCTTTTGTGAAATCTTATTATATAGTTGATGATTGTGAATTGTTATTTTGTAATTATTCATAATTGATACGTGATCAATTGTTGTGCAATTTGTTAACATTTTATTAATTTATTTGGTTATTTGTTGAGAATTCTAAAACAGATGGCCGGAAGATCGAAAAAAGGCAAAGAGAAAGTATCGAACTCAGGGTCTAATGGGCATATGTCTCCACCGACTAATCTGAACATCAATTTAGGTAGCTCGAGATCAGATTTTCCATCCCCTGCCATAAGGTCTGCTCCATCGACGCTGATGAATGAACGCCAATCCACCGACATGTCTCAAAACAGTGATACAAGTGGACATCAGATTCTAATAATGCCACGAGGAAAAGATTAAGTCAATTGATTTATATAACTTTGTTATCTTATCAATAAATAAATATGTATTTTATATATTTTATGTGTATTGTAATGTATAATACATGTTTTTTCACTTGTACAATAGGTTTGACTTCGAGGAGAAATGTATCGAAGAGATTGGTCGGATACTTGAGAATGGTTTCAAGAGACCATAGCCTGCTTGGAAAAAGGTCCCGCTAGAAACTCGTGAGATGTGGTTTGCCCAATTTAAGGTATTTGTATTTACTCAATTTAATTGACATTTTATTATTACTAAAACTTTTCATATATGGTTTTTCTTTCCTGGATTTATTTTTGTAGAAAAAATTCTTTTAGCGGCTTGATCATTCGGGCCGAATTTTGAAGAATTTCGAGCATAAAGGTTCAGAGATCTTGAAAAATAGACTGGCTAAAGCTCGCAGGGATAAGCGCAGGCCTAATTGGATAGGTGAAGAATCTTGGGATATTTTACGTGTAATATGGGGCACCCCAGAGTTCCAGAGGATAAGCCACCAGAATAGGGCAAATCGAGCATCGACTTGTAACGGAAAGGGATTCCCTGGCCATAAGGGAGGATCTAGATCTCATCTCAGGTGCCAAGATCATTTGGTAAGTAATTACTTTTTCTTGTATTTTATTTCATTTTTTGAAGTAGTGTTGATTTTTACGGTTTTATTCATGCTTATTGCAGACGGACAAGATGGAAATCGGCCTTCTATTGACGAAACATTTGAGGCTCTCCATTATTCGAGAGACAAGGATGGAACCGAGCATTTTGTGGATGAGCGAGCAAAGACTACTTTGGTAGTGTTTCTATATTTATTTAGCTTCATATATTATTGCCAAAAACGCTCTCATACAATTATGTATGTTTTTTTTTTGGCAGGAGAGCTTCAGAACTAATTATGTTGAAGCTTGTTCCCGAATCGTCGAGAATGCACAGGGAGGACCTATTCAGTTGCCCGATAAGTTGGAGGTAACATTCAAAAGAGTACTTGTTAAATATATATATATATATATATACTCGTCAATATATATATATATACGTTATTAAATAATATGTACTAGATAAAACTCTAATTGTTGTCTTTTACGTTTTAGATTTGCAAGCAGACAGTCGGCGGCCCAAAGAAGGGTTGGTGGTATGGGGTTACAGGTGGACCCCCTACCGTGAGTGTTGACTCTTCCGGCTGATGGACGAACTTGAATACTTGGGTGACCCCAAGACAAAGAAGCTCACGCAAAAGATGAACGATTTAGAGGAGAAGCACGGTCAGAAGATGGTCGAGATGGAAGAAAAACATAATCAAGAGATCTCCGACCTTCAAAGACTGTGTCCCTAATGGCGGCCAACCTCAAAAAAAACTCACGCGTCGATTAGCTCCGCAGCGTAAGAAGGGCTCGACTTCGTTTGCTCATGTTGCTCGGGATCAAAATGAAGGCGACAATGGCGTCGATGACGATGATAATGATGAGGAGCATGATGGAGACGATGATGTTCCTACATTTGACTTTTGAATACTTTTATATATGTATTGTTGTATGAATTGTTCTGTATGAATTATTTTGTATGAATTGTTGTGTTAAACTAGTGGAACAATATTGTATGTCTTATAGATTATTAGTATGCTAGTTGATATATATTTTGTCGGCATATATGCTTGTTGGCATGTTGATTTTTGAAAGAAAAAATTGCTAGTTTTGGGGTGTATTAAAATCAAATTAAGCATACAAAAAATTGTAAAATTAGCGACGGATTATCCATCGCTATATTTACTTTTAAAAAAATTATTTTGACCACGAATTTATCTGTCGATATATTATTATTTTTTTAAAAAATATATTTGGGCCACGGAAAAAACCATGGCCATATTATCATTTTATTTATTTAATTTATTATTCCACGATTTGTCCATGGCTATATTTATTATTTTTTTTTAAAACGTATCTTTCACCACAAAAGCCTCCGTGGCCATATTATCATTTTTAAAAAATAGTTTATTTTTGATCGCGGATTTATCTGTGGCTAAATTTATTGATTTTTTAATATAAATATATTTGGCCATGGACAAATCCGTGGCCATATTTATCAATTTTTTAAATTATTTATTCTGGCCATAGATTTAACTGTGGCTAAATTTATTTATTTGTATTAATAAAATTAATTGTTGGCCATGGACTTTTTTCGCTGGCTAGATTTGTTTTTTTTTTAACAATATTTATTTTTGGCCACGGTAAATCCGCAGCTAGTTTTATTTTTTTTAAAAATATTTATTTTTGGCCACATAATAATCCGTGGCTAAGCTAATTTTTTTAAAAAAAAATTAAAATAAATGGCCACGGTTAAAATCTGTGGCCAACTTCAAAAAATCCGTTGCTATAGAAAATCTGTGGCCAGTGTCTGTGACCCCTGTTTAGCAACGCCCAAGTTTGGCCACGAAAGTTTTTACGTGGCCAGAGCCATGGCGATTTTTTTGAGCCACAGATTTTTGCCAAAATCCACGTCAAATCCCTGTTTTCTAGTAAGGCAGAAGAAGAAAAAAAGAAAAATAAGAATTAATAAACTCTCAACAAAATTTGGAGACTTATTGCATAAATTTAAATTATTAATGTGTGTAGAAATTAAAGTTCATTGAAACCGTAAATTCTTAAATTCTTTTTTTTTTTTAACTCATTATTGCATACGCATTACAAATTGCATTTACAATAAATAAAAAAAAACCCCCCATATATTTTCTTAAAAGTAAGTAGTTTGTACATCAAATTTTGTGGATAGTAGAAAGTTAAATACGGACATTCTTTTGTTCAACAATTAAATTTTATTAATTAGTTATGTCTTTCTCTTAAAATTAATTTAGAAAACTTAAGTGCATATATTTTTATTGAAGAACATTTTAATTCCTCTTATACTTAAAGATTTCTATATGTGGACTTAATTTTTTTTTATTTTAACATATTTTAATTATTAATTATTATGTATTACATAATTATGACATCACCAGTTGACCAACGGTGGAACCAATGTGTAATAACCTAGTATTTCTAGGTATTTTAAAGTTAATTATATGATTAAATTATCTAGTGTTTTATATGATTATTGTTTTGTACGTGAACTAGGTGATTAAATTATTTAATGTTTTATTATTTTATAGGTGAAATGTGCAATAACTACTATGTTTTCACACTAACCATTTGATTCTACATATGTGCATATAAATCAATATGTATATATATGTATATATCTATAATTCTATGCATGCATTTTTCAAAATTATAATAATAAGAATTATTTGTAATAAAGTCATATATATATATAGTAATTTTATATTTCAAAATATATAAATAAGTAGTAGTAAAAACAATTTTCAATAATTATTATAATTTCTTACATATTAATATCTATACTCACAATTTTTAAAATATAAGGAATATATATATACCCATTTTTTTAAATTACACACACAAATATTCTACTTATTTAAGATTACTATATTCACATATATATATATATATATATATAAATTCATACACATATATATATACTTACATAACTAGATCTATATATCTATATATATATATATGTTCGTATATATATACACACTTACATAAATAACTTAAATTAATACATATTAATCATAAACACTGTATATGATTAACAATATGTAATTATATATTTTATCTAAATAGTCGTGTATATATATATATATATGCATGTTCTAAATATATTGAGAAACTATATAATATATAGGTATACATACATCTGAAAAAATTACATATATATATAATGATTTGTCTAATTTATTTTTGATAATTCTAATATTTATTCTTGATAATTCTAGCATTAAATGAATTTTTACACGTGGTATAACTCTTTTAGAAATTTATACACTTGTATTATGTCACGACCCGAAAAATACCCTTTTATTTTATTAAAATATGTTGGACTGAAACGCGAAATGATAATATTTTCATAGTTGTATAAATAATAATTTTCACATAACATTTGTACAACATAAAAAAGTTACAATTTTCAAAAGAAATACAAAAGTAACTTTATTGCGCAAATGGCGTCTAAATGCTTCCGCTGCGCCACTCTGATACGCTATCTCATTTCAATCTAGAAATAGTCATATAAAGAATAATCAACGCGACGGTTGAGTAGAAATATCGTTCAACCCCATAAGGTGGGTGTGTGCTTTAATAGGTGCACGCAGACACATAATTTCACATAATACTACAATGAAAATAAAAGTATAAAATATTTAAGACTTATAAGATACTTAAATTCCTATTCTACTCATAAAATTAAACAATACTCTTACCTTTCAAAGGGGTACCTTCTTCTTTATAAGTATAAAGTGTAGAGTGTATATATAGATATATAGAAAGGTTAATATGTATATATATAGGTTTAGAAGAGGGGTAATTATATATAAATGTATATAGAAAGGTATACTAATGATATTGTGTGATATATATATTGAAAGTGCAAGATTTTGTGGGTGTGGGTCTTATAGGCGGGATTTTGTGTTGTGTGTGTGGAAATAAAGATAATGCCCCACTTTTATAGAGTTTAGGGCAAGAAATAGAATTATTATATAATTTAAGTCATTTTTTAATTATTGTTATCTTACCATATCTTATCCTAATCTTATCATAATCTTATCTAATCCTATCCAAATTTTATCATAATCTTATCCAAATCTTATCTATCTTATCACAATCTTATCTAATCTTTTCACAATCTTATCTAATCTAAAAATCTAAAATCATATCTTTATTTAATTAAAAATTCGAATTTGTATTTATTTATTTTTGTAAAAATCGAAAATTAGGGTTTCAGGGCATAAAATCTGAAAATTATATTAATTTAGAAAATTTCCAAAATTTTGAAATTTAATCTTTATAATTTTAAATTATATGTATATTTCCCAAAATTAAAAATGTTTTAGTTATACTTTTGAAAATTACAATTTAGGACATAGAATTTCAAAAATTCTGTTCGAATGTCAAATTCGTCTAAAATTTGGAAATCATGTAATTTATTCAAATTGCATCTTCTCCACGCATAAAAGTCTAGAATATTATTTATATATATATATTTTTTGAAAACTCATAAGTATTTAATTGACGAATTTTCCAAGAGGTAATCCAATTCGAAAATTAACACTTTACCGTTCCAATTGTAAGTTAATCTCAAAAGTAGACTAAAATTTGGAAAACACAAGTAATAATAACTTTCTAAGAGAAAATATTTTAATCATTATTTAAATATGAGGAGTATCTCGTGTTCATCACATATTATTTAAATAACCTAGACTTCCATTCATCAATATTAGGGCACACCTAATAACATTTAGCCCTATTACTAGCATGTATGCATTATTCAATATTGATGAGTAAGATGAATCTAATTATGAAATTGACATAATTAATTTTTTTAAATAATGTTCTTAACCAACCTCTATAATAGAGGCTTGAGTTCTATTTTTCATCATATACACCACACACAACACACCTACAAACACACACATACACGGATTCACGCACACAACACACACACTCCACACTACTTCCTACACACACACACAGTATATATATATATATATATAGTATATATATATAGGTACACATCACATCACACACACCAAAACACACAATCTCTACACACACACACACAATGCACATACACAACACACACACAAATAGTATTCTCTCATACACACACATATATAATATATCAAGAAGGCTAGTTAAGAAGAATTTTCTTAATTACATAGTTAATTTCTCATGCTAGTTTATCATTTTATTATCATGATATTATGCTTCATTATGCTACTACAAGTTATTAGAATGTATGTTTCTAGTTATATTCATGTCTTATATTCATAGAG
>CM047870.1:17717686-17742195 GCA_026212405.1 Petrea volubilis
TTAGTAGTATTTATCTATAAGAATTCAATATTTATCCAAATTCTAATAAGCCAGATTATATTTTCATTAAAATTAAAGGACAAAATTAATTTATATTACAACGTCTTATGTCTAATATTGATCATCTCTTTTGTATTGAAATACTATATTTACCTATTATTTATTTTTATATAATATTTTTATAAAAAAGAAATTGAAATGACAATCATAGTGTCCAAATACGATATTTGTTTGTAGTTTTGGATTCTAATTTTTCTATGTATTGATACGAAATTTATAATAGTTTTAAGTATAATTATTCCTAGATAAAATTAAAAAAATAAATTACAAAATTAGAGTATCCTATTCACATATTTATAGTAGTTTTTAATTTGATTTTTTGTAAGTTATGGTTATTCATAATTATTAAAGAATCTAACAATTATAATCTAAAACAAGATAGTTTACATAATAAGTTCAAATTTATTATGGTGTCCTATTTAGAAAATTTGTCATTCACTTTAAATCATTATAAGTAGTCATCACTTATCTTTACATACTATTTTTAAATATAATCCTCATGCTCTAATTATGTTGAAAATGGACATGAAAATTAAACCATATCCTAGTATTGATTGAATTTTTAATATGATTGATGTTATCAATTAGTTTGTGAATGAAATTTTAAAGTTCACAGCAAATAAAAGGATCAATTCTTTAATATCATTATCTAATACATTGTAATTTAGAGCGAAGTGATTTTATTTTGATAAGTAGATTAATTAACATGGTTGAATGTATTATATAACAGTTTTTCACATAACTCTTTTTTGAACAACGGCAAGATAGTATTATTAATATTGTCTCATTATATTATTTATCCATCACTCACTTATTGTTAGCCGCTTAATTATCTATCACGTATTTCTACAATAAATTTTATAATTATTATATACCTTTCAACAAAATTAAATGAGAAGTTACAGTGTCCCATTTATGATGTTTTAAAAATTTTAATTTTAACTTTTGTAAGTATATGGTACAATATGGATAATAACTTTTAATACACGAATATTTTCAATATAAAATTTAAAAAATTAAATGAGAAAAATACATTATTTACAATATTTATAGTATGTTTAGATTTATTTTGTCTAGGTATATGAATATTATAATCATTCAAAAGGATCTAATATTTACCAAAATCAAAATATTACATGTTATCTTTTAATTTAAATTAACTGACTATACTATTTTTTTACTAATAGTGTCCTGATGTGGCTTAATCTCCCTCAAAGCCACATTATCTTGCCACAAGAGGGATAACGCCAACTACGAGGTCTAATGCCGTCAGTGGCGCCGATTGCCCTTGAAAAGAGGTTTAAACCGTGACGTCATGTGGAGGTGGACATGTAGATATATCAGAAAAGACGAGTATGAGGATCAATATCCTCGGTGTCGTGGCCTGTCCTCAAAATCTAGTTGAAGCATATGAAGGGAGGCTTAAGAGTGGGACTTAACCCACGAGAGGGAGTCTACTCCCCAAGCCTATCCAACTATTTGAGGAAAATGTCCTCGAAGAGGGTTCGATGTGGTCCTCGAGATACCCCCACTTACTGGGCCCAACCCTGGGCGTGGAGGGTTTCCTTGAAGTAGTGATCCAACTACGATGGGGGTACCAAGTGGGGCAAAAAGCATGTCCACTTGTACTATTTGTGTCAATCAAAGTGACCAACCCCCATCAATCATATCACATCAAGGTCGCACTTGTATAAAAATCAACCTCCTAATCTCCAAAAGAAGGTAATGCTTCTCCAGCTAAAACACACACTCAACTAAAATAGAGAACACTATTCATCTTTTTCTTCTTCTTTACCTAAAATAGTTTGATTTGCTAACTTGAGCGTCGAAAAGCCTACGTCGGGCAAAAACAGCTAGTCTCACGTTTGTTCCTCCCTCTTTAACAGATGGACCACTAGCACACATCACCGGAGCCACGAAGCTTTGCCACGTGGTCTCACCAAAAAGGACCCACATCATGTCCTATGTATTACAATAATGTGAAGTATCAAAAGTCTTGCATATTTGATAGATGAGTTAAATGTTTGACTGTTGTTCTAAATATGATATTTGCTATGATTATATACATTTTGTCAAGTATGAACATTGACAATTAGGTTTTCAGGCAGCCAGCTCCAATGGAGTGAAATTGGATAATAAGAAGTACGCATAACTAGAATGTGGGATGGCATTCATTACATCAAATGGCGATACATTGTCGTTGGTTATGATTCTGCTTGATGAACAAGTAAGATTTTGGTTAAATCTCAATCAATTTATTTTCATTATTTGTATTCTTTTATGTTTACTTTAATGTCAATAAATACACATTTTGAATTAAATCTCTTTGACAATATTTTGACATATAGATTTTTGTCCTTTTATATCTTTTATAATAAAATGAATCGATATTCATTTGTATGATAGATTATTCTTCTAATGCACAAAAAATTTGTCCGTGACGTGACTCTAAACCTTTCTTTTATAGTTTTTTTATGAAATTTTCGATTGTTGTATCTTTAATAGATAATTATTGTTGTCATTATTGTTATTTCTATTATTAAAAGTTTAAGTATGAACTTGTTAATATACCTCTGGAGATAAAGTATCCTTATTCTAAAGTTAATGCATAGCAATATCTTCCCAACGATACTCTTTTACCTTTATTTAGTCATATATAAATTATTTGAAAAATTATAATAGGTTTTATATGCTAAAATTTTGTTTTACAAAATCTATTCTCACAATGTGATTTGAAAATACAAGAGTGTGTATTGTGATAGATTACTTTCAGAACACTTTGTTAAAGATGAAGCTATGAACTATTATTTTCTATTTATTTTCATAGTATATATTCTTTATGTTTACTTTAACGTCCATAAATACGCCTTTTCAATTGAAACTTTTCACAATTCTATTACATATATATTTTTGTCATTTTATATTTCCTATAATTAATGAAGTCGATATCCATTTATGTCACACTTTATTCTAACAATGGAGAAAAAATTCATCCGTCCAAGGCATGTGTTAATTAAATTGTGTTTTTGATGCATTAAATTCTTATGTTTTTATTATTGCAATAATTAAGTTGTATTCAATATTTTTTTTTGGCTAATCATTTTGCATTTGTTATATTTAGGAGAATTTTATTATCTATGCTATATCTTAAATTAAATATACTATTTTTTTATTTGCAATTTTCATCCCGTGCAAACATGTAGGAAAAAAAATAGTTTAGATTGAATTTTAAACCGGATGAGATCCTCTGCTTCAAATGGCCCTCCATCTCCTGCTGCATGCATAGAATTTTGCCACGTGTAAACTTAATTAAACAAATTAACAGAGATGGAATAAAGCCATTAGCTCACTCACATGGAAAATCTAGATTTGTTGGACTCTTTCTTCCAACAATAACAATAGAGAAATTAAGGTTTTTAACTTTGCAAATCAATAAAAATAAGGAAAACAATCCTTATTTCCAAGAAATTTGCAATTCACTATAAGAAAAAAATGGAATTTTCAGCGGAATTTTTCGATGGAAAAATTCCGCCGAAATTTCTGCAAAATTTGGCAGAAATTCAAAAAAAATTAAAAATATAAATATTTTAATTTTTGCTGGAATTTTTCACTGAAAATAAAAAAAAATTAATTTTTCAGATTTCAGTGGAGAATAACATTGAAAAAAAATTCTTAATTTTTTAATTTCAAGAGAATTTTAGCTAAAAATTATGCCAAAAATTTAAAACTAAAAATCTTAATTTTAGCAAAAAATTTTACCAAAAATTTAAAAAAATAAAAATTCTTCATTTTTCAATTTTTTTCGAAGGAATTTTGAGTTTATCATTTTTAGCAAAAAATTAAGAAAAAATAATTGTTGTATGCTATGTATATAATAATTATATATAACACACACACACACACACACACACACATATATATATATATATCTAATTGGAGAAACATGTATATTTACCTTATTATTATTATTATTATTTGAATGTAATGATACAATAGAAATTATACTAAATTAAGATAAATGATATGGGATAATCATCGCCTATAAACATATATAAAGATTAATCAACATAGATAGTAATTAATTATTAATTTTATAATAATTTAACCTTGATAAAATTTGGTGTATACTACATATATAATATTTGTTTATGTACATATATTAGTATTATACCCGTGCGTATTAACACACGATGAATTTGATGAGTAGAGTTCTTAGATGAAATAATAATTAAACTTCAATAAATAATATATTTGCATTAAAAATAAATTCAATTTTTTTATAAAACTGAAAAATAATAGAATTTAGGAACAAACCAATAATAAGTACAAATAATATATAATGACTCAAATGTTAAGTCAAATTAACATTTCTTTATGCATGATAATAATAAAAAAAACTATAATACAACTATGGAATTGGAACTACAGATTCTTTATATGTGGTTAAAAAAGATAAAAAGGAAAGAAATGTCGAATAGAATTTATAAAGAATAACAAACAAAAAATCATCATAATGGACACCATCTATACTATAAATATCATTACAATTTTGATATTCAGGGATATTGTACACATGTGCCACCAATATTTTTAGCTTTTTGATTTGTTTTAGTGAATATATTCAATGAAATCAAATTTAATAGTCATCGTTGATATGCGTTTGTTAAAAATCTTAATACATTGTGCAAATATGAGATAAACAATATTGTCCATATAAAAACCTCAGATAACAAATATAGCCAAAAGATATGTGATTCTAGTAAGGGAAGCTTAGTCCCAAAATCGAAGTGTCCTCCGAGAAAAGTTGTTGCATGCCATTAATCTATCTTTTCAAGTATACACAATTAATTGCACATCACCTTAGATGCCAAAAGATAAATAGACAACTTTGTTGTTCCTCTTGCAGTCTCACACATAAAGAGATAAAGTAATCTTTTTTTGAGTTTTAGGATTTTAACCTAATCATACATATCCAAATGGTTCATTTGCTAACAAATTAAATAGAAAAAAGTCGAGCAAAGATAAGCGCGGCTAATTAATTTACATCTCCTTCATATAATAATCGAATTATCATTTATATAAAATAAATGGTAAAAAAATCAAGCAAAAATTTATGGACTGCAACTTATCAAACCTGAAAACAAAATTAGTAAATAAACCTTTTCTTTCCTATCAAAAAATAAATATATAAATAATAATAATAGCAGCTATTTTAATAATAATAAGAATACAAATTGTATTATTATTAGTATTTCTTTTTCGCTTTCTTTCTTTCGTCCTTTCTTCCTCCTCCTCCTCCTCCTTCTTATAATAATAATAATAAAAAACCCCAATGTTTTATTTCTTGCCATTGACACCACAACTGAAAATAATCGATAAAATATCGAACTACTTATGCTTTTGTATCTACATAATGCGGAAAAATACTTCGAACCCTCAATCCCTTTACATAATAATGATTTTAGACTTGGCAAATTACTAGTGAAATTCAACAATTAAAAAACATAAAATATCATTGTTGAAAAAATTTATAAGTTTGACTCCGATATTTCAATTGGTACAATCATTAATTAACTTTTATAATGTAGCATCTTTCATAGAAAAATAATTTTTTCTATCGTTATGTTCTTTTTATTTGCATATTCTATCTCCATTGTTATTGTTGGGAGCCAGAGTCCAGCAAATCCTGACTTTTAATGAAAGTGGGCTAAAGGTATTATTCCGTCTCCATTAATTTGTTTAATTAACTTTTCAGATTGTGAAATTCTATGCATGTCCTATGCTTGTCAAACTCAATTAGACAAGCAATTGAAACACAACAAACGGGAGTGTGGCGTGTATGACCCAGAATTTGTGGAAGCCTGTAAGGCTTATGAGGCCGTATCATTGGCTCGGAGCAGGGGATGGGATGATGTAGTGATTGAAGGCGACTGCGCACAAATGCTCGATAAATTGGTTATGCCATATGAGGATACTTCTAGCATTGGGAATATTTTGCAAGATATTAAAGAAATTTTATCACTTATCCCTAATTGGTCCATATCAAAAGTTCGACGTTCGGGAAATAAGGCTGCTCACTGTTTAGCTAGGCACTCGTCTACTTTCGATGAAGGGGACGTTGATATCCCTGATTTCATTTCATGTATTGTTCACTCGGACTCTTTGAGCAATTAAGTTCTTTTGGTGTTTTTCAAAAAAAAAAAATTTATGTTGTCCAACTTAGTACAAATATATCTATATATATATATATATACACTATTTCACATTGGAAGCAAACTCATGAATCCAAGGCCAAGATAAAGATATGTAGCAAACCAAACTCCGCACCACACAGACACTATTATACACATTGGACATCAAATATTCAAAATGCCTTTATTCATTCACAAATATTATATCCATTAATGAAAGCCTTTGCTAAGACTCTTCGCCCGAAAATTCTAGCTCAAATTAGACTTTCATATAATCAAACCAATCATGTAATTGATGACTTTTTTAAAATATATATACCAATCATACAATAAATATAACACATTCATCATGTAACTAATATTGATTCAAGCAAACCGAGTATGAGCTAGAATTTCATCCATGTTTACCTAACAAGGCCCAAGTTGAGAATACCCCACCCATTCTGAGGCCATGACTTCTCCTTAGCCTTCATAAGCAAAACCCTACACCATGCAATCCACCCCTGCCAAGTCATTCGCTTATCCCACGGGCTCGCCCACTCCAGCATCAATCTCAGGCCCCTCTCCGCCGCAGCCTCGGCGGCCTCAAATCGGCCTTTCACCAAGAAAATCTGCGCCAACACCACATGAGGCTCGCCAACAAATGGGTTCTTCTCCACACTCCTCAACAGCATATCCTCCGCGGTGTCCAGCCCCATCTCGGCCGCACCGCACACGGCCCTCCAGTACAAATCCCTCGCTTCGATCTGATCCTTGGCATCGAGTACTCTGGTGCAACCATCAAAAACAGGTGGGATAATCAGCTCCAGATCTTCATCTCTGTCTTTTTGCAGCATCATGCCATGCTTTCTCTCTCTTGATGATATGAATATCTCTTCTTCTCTGACTAATAAGGTGTATATTGCAGCCATCCTTGAAACAGAGTTCATCCACAGCCCCGGCTTGCCGTCACCCGGCCAGAGAGATGTCAGAGTGTTGTTGCCGGAGAACTCAAGGCGGCCGTCTGAGTTTTCGAATAAAACGTCCTGAAAGCTGTAGAGCTGATCGCTGAAATCCGCCATTGTCATGAGGAGAAACAGAGCTACAACCCTCCTTGAGATCAGCAAATCCTCCCCTGTTTTTATGTGCTTCACTTTAATCCCTTCTGAGGGACAAAGGGACTGCAATTTCACCCTCCATGGCTCTTCTTCTTCTTCTTCTTCTTCTCCTCTTTCTTCTCCTTTTTCTCTGATTATGTTAATGCTAATTTCAGAGGCCTGGAGGTGGTCAACGAGCTCGGAATCTGTGTACTGAAAGAGGAGAAAATCGTGAATGAGGGGCTGGCGGGGGACGACGCAGAAGAGGTGGATGAGACGCTCGGCGGCGGCGCCGACGTGGCTGCAGACGGTGTCGCGGCCGTCGGAGGAGGGGGGGAATATGGCGAGGTTGACGTAGGAGTTGGAGTAGGCAGAGTGGAAGAGGCCGCAGAAGCAGACGGCGTCGGGGGCGTTCCAGATTTTGAGTATGCGGTAGACGCTGACGAGATGGTCGAGGAAGCTGCCGTGCTTGTGCCAGCACTCGCCGGCGCCGGCGGAGCAGAGCACCGAGACGAGGCGCGGTAGGTTCTCGTCGACCGCCTCAAGGTCGCCGCGCAGGAAGGGACGTGCGGATTGGAGGAGTCTTTCCAGATGGTCATGATCGGTGTGCTTTTGGTCGGGGTTGTGAGAAAGTGATAAGGTGGTTGAAGATGGCGCCATGGCGGCCGGTGTGTAGAGAGAGAGAGAGAGAGAGAGAGAGAGAGAGCTAAAGTGGATGGAGAGGAGATGAAGAGAGTGAGACGTGGGGAAGTTGAATTTGTAAATTGTGATTTTCTATGGATAAGGGAATTATCGGCGACTCAAACGTGTGTATACTCAACAGAAATGTGGGTTATTAAACGAAAAATATGATATGGGAAAACTAAATATAGATATGGTTATTTATAAATTGAAGATGTACAATTTAGTTGGACATCACATATATCCACTAAAAGTTCATTTTCACAAAATTATATATTGGCGGTGTTGCCGCATTCTATAACGTGTTTAAACACCCTTGGGAATTAATTTAAAGGGCAATATCTTAAAAAATATTTATTTATATAAAATTAATTTTATTTTAAAAATATTTATATTTACGCTTTTGCGAAGGTGTGAAATTGCAATTCATATCCCTAAGTTTGGGAATATAATAACAGCTTACCCTGTCGAAATTCAACATTATAAAAATCACTCAATTTGGTATGGTTCCAATAAATTTTGCTTGAACTGATTCGTTTGTTCCGACTTTAAAATTAATAAGAAAATTAAAAATTTAGGACATATTGAAAGTCCATTTCATCCATATACCCATAATTTTTATATATTCCAAAGTCAAATACACACCACTAAGGGGGTGTTTTCAATAACTTATAAAAAGCACTTTGTTGCTTTTAACTTCAAAAAAATTACTTTAAGTATTTAATTTTGTAACTTCTGTTTAAATTAAGTTGGAGAAAAGCAGAAACTGAGAAGTTGGGAGGAAGCAGCTTAAAAGTGTTTATTGGTATTTTCGTAAATAAATTAAAATTTTTGAACTGTTTTCTATCAATTTTTTTACTGCTTTTTACTTTTATTTCCAAACACTCCACACTTTTACTATCAACTTTTAACTTTTATTTTTAAATACTATCAATTTTTACTACTCAACTTTTTTTTCAACTTTTTCAACAACTTCAACTTTTTCAAAAACAAAAACAATTCCAAACAACCTATAAATAAGCACCAATTCAAAAAAATAAAAATAAAACACACACATAAATACAATCAGCGCGCGTGCGCGCACACACACACACATGAAGTAAACACCAGTAGCACGCACAAACTTGTAAACAAGCACGCACACATCCCCACAAAGACGATCAGTGTCAGCGTTGGACGAAAATCGACGAGATAGACAGACAGATGGAGGGGAATTTCTTCCCTACACCCGGTGTGGGGCCCTCAAATGCACCAAACCATTATTTAATTCCCAATGTGCTGTGTTGTGTGTGTTTGAATGTGTAATGTGTGTGTGTGTGTTCAGTGCGTGCTATGTGTGTTGCGTTGTGCGTGCGTGTGGGTGTATGTGTGTGATATATATGTAATATATTATTTATATTATATATATATATATATTTAATTTATAATTTAAATTTAAATATTATTTTTTTTTTGTATTGAGATATTAAGTTGGACGGTTTAATTTTAAAGTTAAAATCCATATATGTAGATTGATCTCTTTGTGTGGTCTAATTAATTTTTTAATAACACATGCATGTTTGAGAACTTTATGGAAATTTATTAAAACTCCTTTAAAATTACTTTTCAATCCTAAAAACTCATATCAATTTTTCATTTTAAAAAATCCAATCATTGAATTTTAACCTTCTTTGGGACAAAATTACCCTTAAATTTCTAACAATTTTTTTTTATATATATTTACACATAATTAATTTCACTTACTTTTGTTAATCCACATGTAAAAATATCTATTTATTAAAATTAATTTTTGAAGATTTTACTGTTTTTTTTTATTATGTTAATCTTTTCAAAAAGTAATTTCTAAGAAATAAAATTTTCTCAAATATAATTTAGATATCTTTAAATTTGAGAAAAAAAACTTTTCATAATATATATATGTGCAAATATATATATATATATTATAATTAATTACAAAGTTACTTTATTAAAACAGTCATTGGTACAAATCATTTTAAAGAATTCTAAAGAAAATTATCAAAAAAAATGATTCATTAAGTTTTTTTAGTATAGAAAGTTAAGGACAATTTTGTCAAAAAATCGATTGTTGGTTTTCGGAATGAAAAATTAGTAGAATGGGTCCATAAGATTGAAAATTAATTTCATGATTTTTTTTTGATATAAAAATTTATTTTAAAGGTTGTTTCCCAAAATTTTATAACAAATACAAAAAAAAAATATAATATTTAAATTTAAATTATAAATTAAATATATATATATATATATAATATAAATAATATATTACATATATATCACACACATACACCCGCACGCACGCACAATGCAACACACATAGGACGCACTGAACACACACACACACATTACACATTCAAACACACACAACACAGCACATTGAGAATTAAATAATGATTTGGTGCATTGGAGGGCCCCACACCGGGTGTAGGGAAGAAATTCCCCACATAAATACTATCACCCGCGCGCGAACACACACATAAAGTAAACACCAGTAGCACGCACAAACTTGCCAACAAGCAGGCACACATCCCCAGAAACACGATCAGTGTCAGCGTTGGACAAAAATCAAAAAGAGAGACAGACACATGGAGAGAGAGAAATCTACCCTACGGATGATGATTGTGCACGTGTGTCAGTGTGTGTGTGCGCGCGTGAGTCAGAGAGACAGAGTAGAAGAGACGGAGAAAATGGGGTGGGGAGAAAAGCAAGATAAATAGTAAAAAGCATTTCCCAACTATCTTAAATAGTTTTTTATTCTTACTTCGCTTTCTACCCTCTCTTTCTCATTTCATATATCCTCTCCCATACTTTAACGTCTTTTTTTTTTTTTTTTCTCTTTTCTTTTCTTTTTCTCCAATCTCTCAATCTCTCGCGTCTTCATTTCTCTACTTTTCTTTCTTACAATTTAACATTTCCCAAATATCTTATTTAATTATTTTTAATTATATAAATTTATTTTTATTTTAAATTATTTTATTTTTCATATATCACAAATTTATTAAATACTAACAAATTTATAATTGTGAAAATATTATGGTATTTATGATTTTATTTTATCAAAATTATATTTACCTTATTTTGCATATGCATCAAGCGTACCTAATAATTAATTATAATAACCAGTTCAATGAAATCATGACCAACCCCCCTCGCGCCCCCCCCCCCCCCCGAAGGTATTATTTATTTCTTCTTAAATGTAGGGTTGTTCGTTCAGTTTTAACTGAATCGAACTGAATCATTTTTTTGACAAATCAAAATTTTTTATTTTCAAAATGGGAACCCAAAAAACCGCACAAAGTCCGGTTTGTTTCGGTTGAAACTGAGAAAGATCGGTTTGGTTCGGGTAAAAATTGAAAAACCACACATGGGTAAAAGTAGAAAGAAAAAATTGAAAAGTTTGAGAACGCTCAAGAAAAAGACAGAAGGGGTTCTCTAAAATAAGAACACTCCATACAATTTTATATTAGGGAGGCTTCTCACTAAATGTTGTATATCAATTTTTACCTTTTCAACAGATTTAAGAATTGTATTTTGAGTAATTACCTATACTCCTAGATTTATTCACCTCTATCTCTAAAACCAAGATGCATTCTCTCTCTATTCATTGGATATCCTATTATATTCTCCATATTCTCTTCCTAAGTTATTAAACAATTTTTTTTCTCTCTTTTTGTCTTTCTTATCTCTCTCTACTATTCAACTTAATCATATGTTTTCTCTTTTCTAATTATATAATTAAGTCTTATCATTTTTTGAATAATTATTTATACGCTTTTATAAACCACCAAAATAAAAATTTGTTCATTCTATGTTTGACAATATAAAGGTGCTCTTTATTTATTTATTTTTAAATAAAATCAAACTTTAATATATGGTACAAATACGATATATAAACTTTGTGTAATGCAAGAAATATTTGAAATAATTTATGAAAAGAAGGGATTATCCGCAAATATCCTGACCTGGTTAAAGAGATCGGGAACAGAAGTCAAGTTGTTATTTTCTATACATAGAAATATGATTTTTTTTTTCAATTAATTTCTATACTCTTCAAATCAACAATACATGATGTAAATTGTAACTTTGATGATTAACAGGATATATCAATTAAGATATAGTGGAATTTTATTTTTGTGGAAAAATAAAATTGAAATACATCTAATAGAATTTAATTAAAAGATACAAAAGTACGAAAAAGTATGAATTATTTTTCTATATTTTAAGTAATTTAACAAAATTTATTAAAGTTTCAAAAACATAATATTTTACATTAGTATAAATTTAATAAAAATGAGATCAAGACTCAAAAAATTAAAATAAAATAAAAAATCAAATCCACGCCTCTTTAAAATTAATTCTTTTATAAGTATGGGCAAAAAATCTATCTTTATCAACAAAATATGAAATATTATAATTTTTTTGTATTTCATAATGTTAATTTAAAATTTTTCAAGAAAGATTGACAAATTTCGATGATTAGAAAAACAAAAACAAATATAGTTGATGAGAGATAAATTTTGTATAATGCAACAGATCTTTGAAATAATTTATTTAAAATTACAAGGTAGTTGTACTTTTAAGTTACATTCTTCTATTAGTATGGTGTATTATATAGTGATTCCATATAATATTTATTTTCGTTAGAACCCAATAGATTATTTTTATTTTATAAATAGAAATATAAATTTTTTTAGTTAATTTCTCTATTCTTAAAATCAAGAATATCCTAATAGTGATATAAATTGTAACTTTGAAAATTAATATTGATATATTACTTAATATGCAATGCAATTTATTTTTGTGGGCGCACAAAATTAAAATACATCTAATAGAATTTAATTTAAAAAATAAAAGATATGCATGAGTGGATTGGATAAAATTGGTTTAATAAACCACATTACGTATAAATAAAACTTAATATTGTAGGTGATTAGTAGGTAACATGTTCTTCAAATTTAAACAACAGGTTGCAGGCCATTACAATCTATTGTACAAGTACCAGGTACTCTCATATTTTAGTAAATTAAGTATTAGGATGTCTATTGTTAACCTAATACTAAAGATAATTTATGTTAGACAAATCCAAGAAAAAAAGGGATAGCATGGGCAAATCTCAAGCGTCAAATAACATAATATTTACTTTTCTATGTTGTTACTTATGTTTAGATACTTAAAAGAAACTATTTCTTATATTTTTTTTAATTATTATTTTCAATTCAAATTAATTACATTTTTGATGAATGATTTTAACGATTGGAATCTTGATGTCAATGGAATTTGAATGTTAAATCCGGGTTTGTATCAATTTTATTAGAAAAAAGAAAACTGCTCTTTATTTTATTTTGTTTTTGTTCGATAGATTAGAAAAAAAAAAATTATAAATTCTGTTTCGTTTTCGACCTTTTCAAACCGAAAAAATCAAAAAATCATTTTTTTTTTATCTTAAAACCCGAAAATTGAATCAGCTACAGTTTGATTTGACACAATTCGATTTAATTTTTTGAATTTTCGATTGGTCGATATTTTTTAACATCCCTATTCCTAATTCACCCGTAATTCTCCCTTCCTAGTTCCTATCAGACGCCATCTCTTCCAAATTCAATTCACCACAAACTGCAGCATACTCGTATATTCTGATTTCTGAATACTGTTTTCTCAACATACTCTCAACAACAATTAGGACTTTTTCTAAGCATCACACCCGTGGAATGCCGTTTTTGCAAATGAGGAAAAGGACAAACTAATAAAACAAATCGAACCTACTAGTAGGGGTGACAATGGATATGACTTGCATCCCAATCCATTTCCATTGGAAGTTCAACCGGGCTTTCAATTTTAAAGCTGAGATCACTGCACGGTTGTCAGTGTCGGATCAGGATTAAATCAATACAATCCAAATTTAAAATAAATTTGAAATTTGATAAAAAGATTCAATCAAATTCGATTCAATTTCAATAAATAATATTAAAAAATTTATAGTTAAAAAAAAAATTAAAAAATATAGAAATTTTTTTTAGAATATGTATGAAAATTATATAATATTTTGTTAAAAAATACATTGAAAAATAATAAATAGTATATTATTAATTATAATGGCACATATATTACATTCTATTGAAATATCTTTACCATTATTGTATTATATATATAATGTATTAATTTAATAAAGGGATAATTACATCTACACCCCCTCATATTTAACTATTTACAATTAGACCCCCTATAACATGATAATTTTTGAAACCCTGACGGTTTTCGTGAAATTACTTTTGTACCCTCATCTTTGAACCTCCAAAAATAGCCACCAAACTTAACATTTTTTTATTGTACCAAAAATACCCCCAATTGAATATAAATTTAGGGATAATTATGTCTACACATCCTGAGATTTGGTGTAATTACTAATACACCCCTTCACATTTGATGAATGTGAGGGGTATAGACGTAATTATTATGAGTCATTAGATCTTGATTAAAAGAGTCAATGGTCCACATTAATTTCTGAATATAAAAATATAATATTAAAATAAATTTATAAATTAAAAAACATATTACCTAAATATATATTTATGTACACACATCATATTTTTATATGTACGTATACATATACATAATAACACACATACACAACACACAAAAGACACACAGCCACACACATATAGTCACACTCGCACACTCACATGGAGAGAGAGAAGGACGAATTTGACCAGGATTGACCATTGAGGAGAAGGAAAATTTTTTAAAAAAAAAATCGATCTTGACATTGTTGAGAATTTTGAGGTGAGATCTGAAGGTGGGGGGAAAAAGAACGTGGAGATGGGGCTTGGAGTTGGTAGCGGAGGAGAGGATTAAGGAGGATGAAGGTGATTATTGGGGGTGAAAAAAAAGTACATTAAATATTTTAATATTTTTTAATTATTTGTAAGGAAGAAGGGAAAAAATGAAAAAAAAAAAGTAGAAAGAATAGAAAAATAAATTTTTTATTATAAAAAAGTATAAAAATAATAACATAACTTATATGCATATTTTAATATGAGATAATTTTATTTTATAAGAATTATTTGAATGTTTTGTTGATTTTTTTAAAACTTGCATTTACACCCCTCAAAGTCAAAAACTGCCAATTAATTTCTCGCTCACGGAGGGGTATTTTTTGGAGTTTACAAATAAAAATTAACGTCCGTAGCTGAAAACCCTAATGACCACTAATGAAAGGAGATATTTGTTAACAACGCTAACGTGAATGGGGTCTAATTGTAAATGGTCAAATGTGAGGGAGTGTATCAGTAATTACACCAAACCTCAGGAGCTGACTTAATTATCCCTTTAATAAATATATTATAAAATTCGGATTCGGATGTTTAACTGATCGAACTACTTGATTACACACCCAATCCATTTATTTCGGATTACGAATATTTATTATTAGATCTGATTCATAAATAATTTAATTGGTTGAATATGCTAAAATTCGGATCGAACTTGGATTGGATTTGAATTACCTAATCGGCTAAAAATTTGCTCCGTTAAATCTTATATACTTTTTATTTAATAATATATATTTATATTTTATTGAAAATTTATTAAACGTAGCATAATATTGAACTGTTATGTGACCTTGATAACCAACCAAGTAACCCAAAAACTTGTCTTGAGTATGTAAGGGATCCCCTCGAGAAGGTGGATCGGACGAGTGACTCAACTAGTTTGTTTTCCCTCCCATGCACTAGGGATAACAGATCGAGAAGCCAATTGGATTGCCAATAGGTCAGGTCTTGCCTTAGTCCTTCTTGACCTTCCGAATTAGTAGAATGGCTAACAAGACTCAAATCTGTTGCATTTAATATGGGTCACATCAACCCATGTCTGCATTAAAATGGAGATTATTGGCAAATTGATTCCGAAATACAGAGTTAGTTGTCAATTTAATCTCAATTTTTTACAAATGCCTAAATTAATCCCATTCAATAATTTTCTCTCTCCAAATAGTCACGCCATTAAAAAACTAACGAGAAAGACACGTGCAAGTTATGTGTGCCGTTAGTAAGGGGCCCTCTCGGGGGAAAAGTGTAACCGTACTCGGTTTTGGAGAAAAAAATCCTCAATCACAACATTATTTCCCACCAAAATGACCCGATTTTTCCTAATTTTTCTTTCTTCTTCGTCTCTCTTTCTCCCCAAATTTGCAGTGGAGAGTAAACTGTCATTGTGGCAATCCAGATGTGCAAAATAAAAAATATATTAAATTCCATAAGACCCCCATATATTTTTGCACAATAACCAAAAAACATCCTGTGATCAGAAAACAGGCTAAACCCCTTGTGTGTAATTTTATTTATAGTATAAACCCCCAATTCCGTCAATGACTAATCACGTTGTTACTTTTGACCCCCCCGGGCTGCGTTGCTTCATTGTTTCAATGTACTTTTGCCCATTTTTGACTTGATTTTTTTTTATTAGAATGCCCTTATGTTACCTTATAATGCATTACGCCATTTGCTCTCTAGCCTTCATTTCCTCTAAGTAGCCATCAAGTTAAAAAGAAAGGTTATTTACCTGCTTTTTTTTTTTCTTTTGTACTAATTTATTCCTATTTATAATAAGCAAACATTGAAAAATTAAATTTAGTAATTCCTATTATAATAAGCTAACTTTGAAAAATAAAATTACTAAATTTTATAACTTTGCAAATTGAGCATGAAAATGATTAAATTTAAATTTCGAAAATAAATATTAAAATAACAAATACAATAAAAATAACACGTTCTTTATTATAATATGAAAAACAACAAAGTACTAACTTTTTAAATTTCCTTGTAAAACTTGAGCACTAAAAAATATATAATACTAAACAAATCAAAATAATTAAATAAAATGCAAATTAAATATTAAATGTCAAATAAATAATTTTAAAAATACAAACTATAAAATAATTTAAAAAATTATTCTTCATTTTTCTAATTTTTTCTATTATTTTCCTATTCATTCTTTTTTTTTTTCCTTCTCCCTTTCTTCTTCATCCTCCACCCACTTCCCCCTCTGCAAACTACCCACCATGGCTCCAAAATCCTAATGCTATGTTTGAAGCAAAGATTTTGATGAAAAAAAATAAATAAAAAATTAAAAAGATTAAAAATAAATGTCTAGAATATTATCATTTGAAGTAAATAAAAAAAAATTATTTAATTTTCTTTATCTAAATTCAAAAGCCAAACGGAGGGTAAATCTAACCCCCAAAATCCCGCCACCCACAACCCCACCTTTCCAAACCACCCCAGCCATGACACCAAAAACCTAAATCCACCCCCACCCCCACCAAAACCACTACAATCACTGCATAATCCAGCCAAAAATCTACCACAACCCAACCACCACCATGCAAATCCACCCCAAATCTCGCAACCCCAACCCCCAAATCTCCCCCCACAAACCTGTCACCATTGCCCCAAATCTTCATGTCCAAAGCCACGACGCCGCCCCCAATCCTTGCCCAAAGTTGTGTGCGTGTGTATTTTGTGTGTTCATATATTTGTTTATTTGTTTGTGTGTGTGTCTATGTGTTTCTATCTAGATCACATAGTTCTTCTACCACGCTAATGATCTCACCCTTAGTGCTCAAACTGGCAAATTGAGTGCTTAGTTCTCGCTTTAAGACTACTTAAATTTCATAATCCTCTCATTAAGTTTTATTGGTCGCGCAGTTATATTTCAAACATAATATTAACAAAAAATACTTACTGTTTGATATTTACTCAATAAATAAACCCTTTTAATTACTTTTTTTATTTAGCCCTTTGAGAAAAATGAATGTATGTCCAATTTGTACGGTATTTAATTAATATATAATAATTCTAACTGCTAGATAGTAAGTAAATATATATAAGGACAATGAGCTATTTTTTTTTTCTAAAGAATATTCATACGATTAGTTTTTCATGTATAAATTATACATTCTTATGAAAAAAAAAAGATTGAAAGAAGAATGGACAAATTTACTAAATTATATTAAATTATTGATGTTGCAATTTCTCTTTAGCATTTAATAAAATTATTTTGCTTATACTCCATCTTCAAATGTATTTTGTATTGAATATATATAATTTAATATTATATATAAATAATATTTTATTAGACGCATTAAGGCGCTCTCGCACTCAACTTTTTTTAATTTTTACGCTCTCGCACACGCACACTCACTCACGCACTCGCATGCACATTCACTTTATGTGACCTAGGTTTCTATAGTCAATAAATGCACATGTGTGTATATAAATATATATATGTATGTATATATGTCTGCGTGCGTGTATGTAAAGTATATACGTAATCTATATATTTTTTATTATACATATCTGATATATTATTTTATTTATATTATATTTTTTTACTTAAAGATCAATCACGACCGTCATGTTTTGAATCGAAAGCCCTACCAAGTGAGGAAGTTTTCCAAGTTAAGATGTGATGGCTATTCATTATAGGGGTATAATAGGTATTTATATAAAATTAATTCTTTAGATTTGCACTAATGGAGAGGGCGAGTTGGTAGAATTTTTTGTAACATGGGGAGTTATTAACCTATTTTTCGATCTCATGGGATTTTTAGCTATTTTATTAAAACACAAGGAGTGTTATGGAATTAAATCTAAAAAATATAATTATACTTTAAAAAACATATTTTTCAAAGTGAAACATTAAAAAAACAATAAGAAAATGAAAAAAAAACTATCAATTAAATGCTAGAAATGGGCTTGTTAATATGACATTCACAAAGGGTTAATCTAGAATTATATCATTTCTAATCAAAATTCATAGATAAAGCCTAAGGTAATGTTGTCTACATGTTAAAAGCTAAATATAAATATTCCATATTAGATATTTAGTCTCGAAAGTTCTAGTATTTATTGGTTAAGTATTGTTGTAGTGTAAACTAAACAATTAAGTACCGCATATGGGCAAGCCCCATATCTGTGTGTCGCCTGTCCGTCTCCGGCTACGAGCTGCAGGCTCTGGCTCGAGCTCGGGAGTTTGAGCGAATTGTCTCAGTCTCGAGCTTACTTTTTACTGAATCGTTACAAAATTAAATTAAAGCGGTTTGAAACTGCATGGTTGACTTCAGACTCGTTGGTTTGGTTGTCAACATGTTATCAGGTTCATGTCGTGTCTGTTAGCAACAAGGACGGTTTCCATCAGGTGTTAATGTACTAACATTAATGCTAGTTGTCTCCCGCTCATATAAATAGTGGTCTACTGGTTCCTTGCAAGACACAAAAAACAACAAATCCGAAATAGCAAGTGTATAACATGTTCTTTGAAAAAGCAAACAACAAGTTGATTAGTGTGAAAAATATTAGATTTCTTTTAGTGCACTTCCAGTCAAGTGAGATTGAGTATACATTTTGTTCTTTCGATATAGTGTGTTTTAGTTTGCATATAAAAACACTTGAGTTGATTAGCTTTTGAAATGAGGTTCAAAGTAGCAGTGTGGCTTGGAACAAACCCGTGGAGTGTCTTATCTTGAAAGGAGTATCACAGGCTCATCGTACCGGTCAGAGGGGCAAATATTTTTTAATGCTAACCAGATCAACCCTGTGATTCAGTTATTCAAACATCAAATAAATACTGATAAGTTTTTCTAAACTTTCTTGTTTATTTATTGGTGTTCGGCATTCTTTAATTTGCTTTTTGACTATAGTATCTTGTGTAAAACTATTATTTCATATAATTATATTATCGAGTAAATTCATCTACGGAAAGGGAGCTATGAAAGAAAACAGAAAGTGGAGAGAGGAAACACAGAGGGTGACTACCACCCAAACTCTTCACTAGAAGAAGACGATCTGATCTAGAGAAGCACTAAGAAGGTTAAAACAAGTTCTAGCATTGATGAAGCTATGGAGGAGGATTAACTCCCTTCCCAGTCAAACAAGCAATCCTATCTCAGTACCCCGCTGGCTAACCAACGCCGGGACAAAGCGGTGCCATTTTACAAGGAGCAGCACACTCCACAAAGACAAGATCAAAGTGATTCCCCCTACGGAGGAGTATCCTTTCCCTCGCATTATACTAGACAAAGCTTATGAGAAGAAAATACAGAGCACTTGGAAAGAGGCTATGATTTTGAAAACGTTGGGCAGATCGATCAACTATAATGTGCTAAACGCTAAGATCAATGCTATGTGGAAACTTCGAGGTAACTATGAGCTGATCGATCTGGGGTATAGCTACTTCGTACTCAAACTGTTAGATAGAGAGAAGGCTGAATATATCCTTACTGAGGGCCCTTGGGTTATATACAACCACTATCTTGTGGCTAGAAAGTGGCATGCTAACTTCAGACCCTCAAAGGACAAGATTATCTCTACTATTACAGGGGTACGCATACCAGAACTACCACTTGAATTATATGAGGAAGTCATTATTCATGCTGTGGCCATAAGCCTAGGAGAGCTAGTGAAGGCGGATCACAACACTTATTGGGCTTTTGGGGGGGGGGGGGGTTCGCCAGACTCTGCTTTCAACTGGAAACTCAGCAAACCCCTACAAAGTGTTGTAGATATAAGTGGAAGTCTTTTCTCGATCAATATGAAATCTATTGGCGATGTGCTTCGATTGTGGGTTAGTGGGTCATCGAAACGGGGAGTATATCATTTCGTCGGAGGGAGAGTCGAGCGGAGAAGGAGCCAACAGTATACGGAGGAAAAGGTTACAATTTTGCCCAAAAGCTGCAACAAAGCAGGTATGGGGATTGGTATGGTTGCCAGAAAAGGACGGCAAATGCTACAGGCTAAGCAAACCAACACCCCAAATGGTCACTCTCATTTAGACAACACTTTAAAGTCCTAGACCTTGATCCCTTGGGTTAGCAGAATTACTCCCATCTCGGGACTCCACCCCCCCATAAAAAACCAATTTGGTTCAAGCCAAAAAAACAAGACTTCTAAGTCTTCCAACATCCATAACCCAAACAAAACAAAAAAATGACTGCCGAACGGCATGTAACACTATATCCTAGGAGCTGATCCCCACCTTATGAAATCCATGTCATCACACTGAGTCCATAAACTCAACTAGGTAGTCGCTCAATCGGGCTCACACCCACATCATGCAAACCACCCCTGTTGATCAGGCCCCAACTTTCGGACAACCCCCCTTTCACCAGCCTCCCACATGTCCTAACACTCTATGCAACAGCACTTCCTTATATGAAAAACAACCAACAATGCAATAACGAGGATGGGGGACCTACTCAACCCAAGGAGATGATGAACTCATGGATTGTGACTATTACATAAGGAATTTACAATCACGTAGAACGACGAGGATCCCCCCCCCCCTCCAGCCTTTGGCAACGGAATGCCTTAGGCGGGGTACTTGAGGATCGAGGACCAGCCATGGCTGGGGTACAAGCTGAGGCCCGTCTGAGGATGGCCAAAACAAATATTGTTGATGCTTGGGATGCACATTGCTGGTACAGCAGACTGTGTAGGATGTTTGGGACACACCAGCTGAGTGCCCAGGAACGTCGAGACCCCACTAACCTTATTCTGATGAAAGTTTTAACTTGGAATTGCCAAGGCCCGAGAAGCAGAAAATTCAGAAGGCATTTTCGTGAACTAATCAGAGACTATCAACCAGATGTTGTGTACCTTCTGAGACCAAAGCGTCAGAAGAAAGAGCTGCAAGGATATCCACAAATTTGGGCTTTTTGAACGTTATTAGAGTGCCCACTACTGGACGGGAAGGGGGAATTTGGCTCCTTTGGGATGCGGAGAGAGTCCCAGTGCACATTTTGGATATTTCAGCACAAGCCATTCATGCCGCTATAGGAACTAGACTGGAGGACAGCTGTATTTGCTCAGGTATTTACGCAAGCCCAAAAGCTGGAAGAAAGGAGGAATTTTGGACGAGCATGGAGAGTTTCAGCAAGAACGTGAATTCACCATGGATGGTTACAAGAGACTTCAATGACTACACTAGCCCTAGCAAAAAGAAAGGGGGTCGTTGGTCCAATGGAGTCGGTGCCATAGAATGCATAGAGGAATGGAAAGTTGTAAGCTTATGGATTTGGGCGTCCAAGGCTCGGCTTTCACTTGGTCCAACCGCTAGAGAGGAAGATCACTAATCAGAGAATGGTTAGATCGATCAATTGCCAAAGATGAATGGAGATTGTCTTTCCCCGAAGCTCTTGTTCTTCATCTCCCATGCACGCACTCCGACCACCACCCGATCCTCACCCTCTACCATGGTAAAGACCCTATCACTACTTCTAAGCCCTTCCGTTCGAACTAGCTTGGTTATCTCACCCAAATTGCACTGAGCAGATCCAAAGCATATGGGACCGCGAGGTTAAAATTTTAGACGCCCTTACTAGCTTACCTCAAAGTATGAGGGAATGGAACAGGCGTGTTTTTGGCAATATTTTCATAAGAAACGTAACTTGAAAGCTAGGCTTGAGGGTGTTCAAAAGAGGCTTAGTGTCACTAATAGTGAGTTCCTTTTAAATCTTGAACATCGCTTCTTGCCGAGTACGATTCTATCCTTCACCAAGAGGAATTGCTCTGGTTTCAAAAATCTAGAATAAATTGGCTCCAATTTGGGGATAAAAACACCCATTTTTTTTTCCATATTTTGACCTTATGTTGTAGAAGGAAAAACAAAGTTAGCACCCTCAAAACTGATGGTTATTGGCAGTCTAATGGAGTTGTTATCAAATCAATCATGTTTGATTACTTTAGGGGTTTGTTTGGGCGGGAAGTGAACGACACTTGTTCCCTTTTGAACATAAGCCATTTTCAATGCACCTTAGTGATGAGGCTGTTGCTACCTTGGTCAAAATCCCGAACATGCATGAAATCCATACAGTGGTTTGTAGCATGCAACCCCACAAGTCTTCGGGGCCAGATGGGTGCCAAGCCTTCTTCTACCAGAGATATTGGGATATTGTTGGGCAGTCGGTTTTGGATTTGGTGTCTCAATCCTTCATAAAGGGTAGGATTTTGGAGGGGGTAGGAGACTTCTTCGTTTGCCTCATCCCTAAGGTCACGAACCCTTCCCTTTTGTCAGAGTTTTGTCCGATTGCCCTGTACAACACTTTGTATAAGATCATCACCAAAATACTTGTGCTCCGTTTGAAACCATTCTTCAACAGTATTGTTAGCCCCTTTCAAAACAGCTTTATCCCTGAGAGAGGTACCCAGGACAACATTCTAGTTCTTCATGAAGTCATGCACACACTTAGAGCCTCTAGAAGTAGGAAGGGTGGCATGGTCATTAAGTTAGACTTAGATAAGGCATACGATAAGGTTAAGTGGGATTTTCTTGAACAAACCCTCCATCTCTTCAAGTTTCCACCTAGAGTTATCCGTTTGATCCTTAGTTGCGTCTTGAGTGCTAAACCCTGCATCTTGTGGAACGGGGAGCCTTTAGAGCCTTTTTTCTCTACGTGTGGCGTAAGACAAGTGACCTCTTATCGCCCTATCTCTTTGTCCTTTGCTTGGAACGCCTTACATACCGTATCCAAGAAGTGGTCGAAGGGAAACAATGGTAACCGATCAAAGTGTGTCGTGGGGGACCTCAATTCTCCCACATGCTCTTTGTGGATGACATTATCCTCTTTGCTAAATCCACAATCCATAATGCTCAAGTCATCAAGTCGGTCATTGATGAGTTTTGCCAGGCCTCAGGACTCAATGTCAATATGGATAAATCCAAGATACTATTCTCCCCGAATACTGAACCAAATGTCAAGCAGGATATTCTTCGAATCCTTGGTGTCGGCTGCACAAATAACCTTGGGAGGTATTTAGGGTTAAATTTAGTTGGGATAGGAGGGATAACACCTTTTTTACAGGGGTGATTGAGAGAGTTAGAAATAAACTCAGCCCCTGGAAAGCAAGGAACCTCAACTTAGCGGGGCGCACAACTTTGGTTAAATCAACTCTGTCGGCTATCCCCATCTACTTATGCAAACCAATTGGTTCCCTGCGAAGGACGTGCCATATGCTGGACAAAATTAACAGAGACTTCTTGTGGGGATCCAGTGAGGAGAGGCGGAAGAAGATTCACTTAGTTGGATGGGACAAGGTTATTCGCTCTAAGAGGGATAGGGGTTTAGGCATTAGAGATACATGCAAGCCTAATATAGCGCTTCTTGCTAAGTGGGATGGAGAATGGTAAGTGATGATAAGAATTTGTTGACTGATATTTTCAAGAAGAAGTATTTAGGGGAGAGAGATATCCTAGACCACTTGCCTAAACCAAATGCATCTAGGATTTGGAAAGGAGTAGTTAGAAGCATAAAAGAGGTAGAGGGAGGAATAAAGTGGCGAATTGGCATGATGACTGAACATCTCCCTATGGTATGACAGGTGGGTTGGGGACAAAAAGCTCTCTGTGAGCAGCTGGAGGGTATCCTCATCAGAGGATGCTACTACTCTAGTGATGGATATTGAGGACAAAATCTAGTTTGGGACCTTGTTGCACT